>LPNX010250573.1:584439-676812 GCA_001517045.1 Pseudotsuga menziesii
TGCTATTTTCCTTAATTCGATGCTGTCAGGCATCTAATCTGAAGGAAATCTCTCAGGACAGGCGCGGGATCCTCTCATGATTCGATGTTGACTCTTTCTAGCGTGATCTGGATCCGTCTCCTTTCTCACGAGCCTCGATTGCCCCAGCTCGAGAATATATTGGGCCTCTTGCCCCCTTTTCTGAGCATTCTAGTGAACGTCCAAGGCTCTGCGTTCAGCTTCCTCCAAAGCTCCTTCGACTGCTTCCTCAAGCTCATTCGACAGCTCAAGCTCATTCGACAGCTCCTTCGACTGCGCCGTCCTCGAGCCAGCTCCCAACACCAGCATCATTCCATGGCTTCTGCTGGTTCGTCCTCCAATCCAAAATCTGATGAAGACAGAATTGCAAGCATCCAAGCCTCACTGGACGCCCTCAAGCTTAAGACGGATGATCAAGGAACCTCAATCAATGCCAACGCTGCTGATGCACGAAACCAGTGGAGGCTCTTCGCCACTGAGCTGCAGACTCTCAAGGACGGTCTCAAAGACACCAAAGGAGAGGTAAACTACTACAAGGATGTGATCTTTACTGAGTTCAAAGATGCGGCAAACGTCACTGGCAATTTTGGTACCCGAATCGCTGCTCTGGAATCAGCAGTCCAAAAGATCTTGGAGAAGCTCAAATAATCCCTCTCTACTCTTCCAGCGCTTTAACCTCTCTTGATGTTCTGTTAGATACAGTTTTTAATTCTGCAATGTTCTCCTTCAGCTTAGATGTCTAGTCAATTTCAGCTTTAAATGGACCTCTTGAGATTTTCCAAATACTCAGGAACTTCTCCAGCTTGATGTTCTCAGCACCCGGTGGCTGATTCACCGGTTTTAATTAATCTTCCCATTGTTATTGTCAAAAAAAAAACAAATATCGTTCCCTAAGGCATAATCAACATAGATTTCTTCATAATATTCCTTGGCAAGAATTTTGAACCTTTTACATGCCTACAATCTATTCAACTGAAAGGTTACCCACCTCTCATGGAGAATACTGAGCATACCACAAACGGAGATATACAACTCATTAACTATGATATTAACTCAAATAATTGTTGTTGTTTTTCCTTTAATACCACTAATTGTTGATTCAAACTCTAAATTTTACTTTTCCATTTATTTTTCCTACACCAAATACATAGTATACCATTCCTTTTGTATCTATTGAATTTCATCCTTATATTGTTGTTTGTAAATCATCCCCAAATCATACAACTCATCCTTCTTGTCAAGTTTATTCAAGTGATTTTGAAAGATGCTAAGGACCAAGTGTTAGGTTTTTATATCATCTAGAATTGTATTCACATTTTAGTATGCCTACACCTTCTTTCCTATTTGATTTTTTTCCTATTCAAGTGAAAATGAAGCTCTTGATATTTTTTCTAGGAGTTCTAATGTGAAAGGGAGAACTTCTACATCTGATTGTGATTCCCTTTTCTTCTTCCCCACTACATTTTAAGGCTTTTTTTCCTAATCCTAAGTGTTTGTTTTTATCCTCCTAAGAAGTTTTAAATGAGACTACAAACCCTTATCGGTCTTTCTAAGCCTCACATTCTTCTTAAGTATTTTATTTTCATTTTTAAGTTTCCTTTCCAAGTATTCCATTTCCTTAATTGACGGCTTCAATTTCTTAATTTTTCTATTTTTCTTCTAAAATTATATGGGCAACAGATCATATCTTACTAAAACATGAGGCACTAGAATAGGCATCTGTGAAGATCCTTCTTCAGTAACTTGAAACTAAGAAATTCAGGATTTTTTCAAGCTCCTTTAAAATCAATAATTTTATTAGCGCATGATGGTATAGACAAATAGATTCATTCCCTTGCTACCACTGAACCCCTGTTGTTATTTTCAATAAAATTTTATGAAGGAAATAAGGAATATTAGGGGGCTTGTTTTTTGAAACAAGAAGAAGAAATCTGATATGATATGGAAAAATAATACTATAGAGCCCATTAAAGCCTCATTCTTTGTATATTTTTGCTCCAATTTTGTGGAGGATAAGTGTTTTCAACAAGGTATTTCCATGCATCTTCCTTCTTAAGTATTTGATTCTTAAGCCACCTTTCACCTGTAGTGAATAATCTAGTGGCTGCTACTAATGAATCTTCTGAAATAGGAAAGATGAATCCTTTCATCAATAGGCTCGGCTTCTCCAAATGGAAGATTTTCTTAATAGTCATTAAATAAATTGTGGAGAGTATCAAGGAAAAAACATTCGTTTAACTAAATATATATACATGAAATATTCAATTTCTAATATTACAAATCAATTCCATAGTTAAATTACAATAGATAAAAATGGATCTATCAAGATCCAAAGGATCGACAAATTCACAATTTCAATAAATGCACACATTAGTTGTTGTGGTAACCAAACTCCAATTAATCTGATCATAGAATGTTGACTTAGCAAAATCTTCAGAAAGACGACTACAAGAATTTGACCGAGATAATGTTGGAGAAAACCTATGTGCTAATTTGTAATCCGCATGGTCATAGTTACCGAAAGCTATTGGGTTTACAATTTTTCCACAAAACTTGTAAAAAATAGGAAAAATTTTAAAAACAAGAAAACATGTATAGGCTCAAAAGAAAAATATCTTAAGATTTATGTCATGATTATCAAATCCTTGGAAACTTGGTAAAACCTTTAAGAATTTTTTTTAATATTGTGAATCCTTCTATTGGCTCAATTGGCTCTTCCATCTTTGCAATTTTACTTCTGGTTATTCTTCCACTCTATGCATATTTTCCAAATCATTTAGTAGATTCTAATTCATGTCATTTGGTGATGATCCCAATATGCTTCCCCATGTTTCCAATGAATTTTAGGGCTTCCAAAATCATCCCAATTACCAATAGTTCCAATTGTAGTGAAGCAGACTAGGGTGAAGAAATAGGATAACAATGAGAGACGCAAAATAACTAACAAGTTTGGGAGAAGTATTAATTTGGATGAGATTATAGAAATTGGTGGAATCTTTAGGAAAACATGACATATAATAGGAGTTCAAATCATAACAAAAAAAAACATATGATTGGGAGGATGCATGAAAATTTTGGTTAATGATTGTAGACATAAAAATATGACTTTCAAAAATGATAACTAAAGATGATATGTTAAGGTCATTAGGATTTTGTTCTTGAATATTCACAAAAAATTAGAAAGCATTACATATCTTGGTAACTTACAAATACCTATTATAGAGGTTTAACATATTCTTTGTTTCTGGTATGCATAATGATCCATATTACTTAGATAATAGTGGTATGACTGCATTATTTTCTGAAAATGATGCTAACTTCTTGAAGTAGGATGATGATGATAGATGCCATGTTCCCGTTTTGACAACACCATGAAGCAGATGGAACCCCATGGATCCTAGTGAGAGATTGAATTAAATAATTAATGAGGTGTTAATATGAGAAAATTAATTAATTTGGAGTGTGCATTTAAATTTATCCATAGTTTCTACCCACTTGGAATAAATAATTATGGAGCATTTAATATTATTGGTATAATTAATATTTTTATTTGTTATGATGAATAAATGGATAAATTGGCCCACCAATTTGAATTAGTGGATAAGGTTGGAGGAATTACTTGGAGTAGAAGTCAATTAAGCACCAGAGTCCAAAAATGAAGCCAAAAATGAGAAAAGAGGAATATTTCAAGAAAAGCAACATAAATCCAAAAAGCAGGATAAAAGAGGAAAAGTGGGAAAGTATGAAAAATAGGAAAGTGAGAAAAAGAAGGAAAGTGAGAAAAAGAGGAAAAAGAGAAAAAATAAGGAAATTCTAAGAAAAACAAATCAAGGAAAGTATGTCCACTCATGGTTGACCTATTCTCACAGGTCACCAAGCCACTTGCTCAACAGGTCAACATTAATTCTATAAAAGAAGTATTCCAACTCCCTTTCACATATTTTTCTATTTTGGTTGATGATTTGATTTCTTGATGCTATGTGAGAATTATTGTCTGAGTGATGCACCTGAGAGTACTGGGAGATGAACCCCAGATCTTCCCTTCCCCTCTCCTTTAGTCCTCTTGTCTTCTATTGCAGGTATGGAGTGCTTGATTTAATCCATTTAAGTAATATTAGATATATTTTTCAGACTCCATCACTTTCAGGTCAAGCTCCAGTGAATCCCATGCTTCACCTATGCTCTCAGCCCTTCCCGGGTCATGTTTTTGGCCTCCTCCCTATCCTTGTGAGGCTATTAATTTAATGGTCAGTGATTATTTTAATATATGATATATAAGACTGAAAAATACTGTATTTATATTTATAAATTCTAAATATCACTGTCCCTTAAGTCTGCAGACTCAGGTTTAGATGAAAAAGCTTAACTAGTCATCAAAATGAGGGATTTGAGCCTCCTACTGTAATAATAAATGAGTATTTCCCATAATAATGAGATTGAATGGTATGATGTGATTTAATACGATGTAATATACTCTTACAAATTAAATTATCAGGTCTGATACACTGCTGTTCCAAAATTCAAGCTTATTTGCACACCCCTACTAGATTACTAGCTAATTTTGACTAGTCTAGATGTTATTTAATTTCAAAGAGTTATACTCAATAATTTTTTGTTTTGTACATTTATGCATATCACTGATAGACATACCTATCCATCCATTACCCATTATAATATATTCATTGAATCTGTACTGGTTTTTGGGATCCTCCGTTGCGCAGGACTCCACTAGACCAAAATTGCCAAAAAACCCCAAGTTTTTCCAAAAATCCCCAGAACCTTTAGGATATGGTACAAAATGTCCAAAACCATTTATTATATTATATTTAGGCTTTAACAACCCTCTGAAATTTTCCAAAATCCCCTGGTTGAACAAGATTGAACTACTCTTCCTCGTTTCACGGTTTAGCTGCCCAGAAACGTGGAAGTAGGTTTCTGCATAGCGGATTCTGAAACATAAATGGAACCAAATATAAATGTGTTAGGGAAGAGAAAATTATCTGTATGAAATATGTTTGATTTCTTCCCACTCACCACTCCATTTGTCTGCAATTTATCCCAGTAAAATACTTTAATTTCCGAGTTAGCAATTTACTGAATGCTTGCAAGAGTATTAGCAAAAATTTAATTTAAAAAATAGAAGAAAGTTAATATTATGGTCTGTACATTAGATCAGGGATATTACAACAAAACAATGGTGGATTCTTCTAAAATATTTCCAGAGCATGAAACCCTTTACTTTGTGGAAATTATTCAAAACTAAGTGTAGTTACCATCTTACCTTGTCTGGAAAATATCTTCTAGTATACCTATTCTAGAAATGTTGAACATGCTAGGAAGAATACAAAGACGTTGGAAGAATATGAAGGTGTCACAAACCACTCCCCAGTTCCTAAGTGTTTGCATGTACTCATACAAAAGAGGTGAGATGGATAGAAATATACCTTATTAAAAAAAAATCTAGTAGTGTCCTCAAATTAGATTTTTTCAGAAAACTTGTAAATTATGTTGAAAACTTGTAATGCCTCCCGTAAACTTGTAATTCTTGCTGAATCTTTATCCCAAACCCATTCCTAGTATAAATTCCTTCTTGAGAATGGATTTTCTAATGGATAATAAAAGGTAAAGTCACTAGATTACCAACCAATGATGCTATTTTTTTATCAATGCAAGATATTCTATCGTTCTCATGTCTCCATACAAATAATACTACTAGCAAACAATGTTTCCCCAACCAATTAGTTCCCTAGGTTGAGGTGGAGGCATACAATTGGGTAATAAGGGAGCTATGAGGCCCAACAAGACCTTATTTTACCATATCCACATTAATTTAGGCCATATAAATAATCAATGTGGAGAAAATAAAGTGCCATTGGTTCATAGGGATACTTGGAGGCTCATGGAGTCCTTGGGTGGCTAGATTCTTTCCTACACTTGTCATAACCTATAGCCAAATTTGAATTTACAGGGAATGGAACGTTCTTGGGAGGTGAAGAGGTTTCATGTAGCATATCATGAGACAAGGAATTCGAATTAGTGAATGGAAGTAACTCCCATGGAATATGAAGAGACTAGGAAGACAATGTGTGCCACTTGGAAGGAGATTCCTTGCATACTATGACAACTATGATGAAATATTCTATAACAAATTCAGACCTGATTGTAGACCTATGAAAAATATGACATGTCAGGGATAAAAATATACACCAAGAGGGTCCATTTGGGTATTAGAGGCAACCATCTTAATTGGGGAAGGAATTGAATCATGAGGAAAAGGACAAATGTCATAAGAGTTACTAAACTACTTGGATGAATTGGAGGAAGCCTGTGGAGAGAAATTTGACATTAGGAGGAGCCATGAATTTAATAAAAATATTTCATGAGGAAAGAGAATGGATTTTTATCATTGATTCATTTTTATAATTTTCGTTTGGCATTTTGGAGAGGTCTTGCTCATCCATTGCACGACGAGTGTTCATTGTCTTAGCTTGTGAACCAGTTTCGAGGGAGCTGAATTCCTTTCAAAGATGGATTTTGGAAAGGACATCTAGAGCTCTCATTTGGATCTAAATGAATTTTTTTAGTTGTAGAATTGAAATTTGATACAATTCGAGACTCATATATCCCCCCTTCTCTCATTCCTATCTCATCATTCCCCATGATTTCTTGTGATGGCACACTTGTTGGAGCGGTTTTTGTGCTTGGATGAGATTAGTTAATGAAAAAAATTGGGTACATGATGTTTGTATCTGTAATATTGTGTCCCTAAACTCTATAAGTCAAATTATCATAAATACATGTGCAAAAATGCTCACATTTCCAAGCTATTGATTAACTAGATTTCATGTGTTGGCATCGATTTCAAAGGAGTTATGTATCTGATATGTGTTACCACCTAAGATGTACTTAGTGGATTTTTATCAAGTGAGCCTGGTGAATCGGACAAAGATGATTTGTTCAGACTTCAGAAGACCTTCAGAATTGCTTCTGGGAAGTGCTTGTTGTACTATATCATGTAACAAACATAAAATAAGATAATAATTAAATAATTAATAATTAGGTTAACTAAGTTAGGTTATGAAATGAGGCGTCTCCTCAACATTAAATGAGTTGAACAATAGTTTTCTCACACAAATAATATTACAAAAAAGACTTGGAACATTAAATAAGCCATAATAATATATAAATTGATGATAGGATAAAAGATGATATGTTACAAATTGTGGCCCTACCTTAAATATGGCCTGGGAATTTAATGTTGAGGAGACGCCTCATTTCATAACCTAACTTAGTTAACCTAATTATTTATTATTTAATTATTATCTTATTTTATGTTCGTTACATTGCCACTCTCTTAGAAAGGATTTGTCCTCAAATCCTTATAATGTTGTCACGTCGTTCTTTGTGATGTTGTGGCCAATGAAACATGTCGATAACTGCTAAGTATAGAGCATAACTTTTGATATGTCTATGGGTCAATCCATCCTAAATTTATTTGTTGTTGGCTGTTGGGATTCCCTACTAATATTCTGTAGAAAGAGCTTTGATCATATTAGTATCGTTATCTTTCAACATTTCCCACTTTTTAGAATTTTGGTTTTTATGGTTGGGGTGTCGATAGGGAATTTTCACAATTCCATTTTCTTTTATGAGTGTCATCTTTTGAGAATTGATGTGAGTTGGAAGTTGTATTTTCATTCCTTGAGGTTTTAAGGTTTCATTCTGTATATTTTCCAACTTGTTTTCCAACTGCACGTAATCATTTTGAAACTTCTTAATCACTTCTACTTGCGCTTTTCTGTGATCTTCAGACTTCTTAAGTTGTTCCTTAAAATATTTGTGATGAATTATGATGCAACTATTTTCTTCCTGCTTGTTTAGAAGTTTCCCTTCAATATCTTTTGTAGATTGTTCTGCCTTCCAACTATGTTTCAACTTCTTAATTTTTGTGACTAGTGTTTTGTTATGACTCCTTAATCTGAAAATTTCTTCAGAATTGTTGGATAGTGTTTTATTACATTTTGTGATCTCCGACTTATGAGTCTTTTTAGAGTCGTCATTTTGATGTTGAAGAACTTTTATCTATTGTCGATACTGGTCGATCATTGATTCTTGATTTTCTAATTTAGATTGTATCTGTGTTAGTTATTCATCCTTGTTGCTAACGATTTTGTTCAACCATTTTATTTCCACTTCGTAATCATTTATTTCTTTCTTTATATCTTGATTTTTCAATCTCTGATTAAAATCGTTTTCATCTTTTATTTTCTCAATTTGGGCAGACAATTTTTCTATATGATTTTTCTAGTTGAAATTTTTTTGTTCCTTGAGCCCTTTTTGCATCTCATGTATTTTAATTATTACTTCTGAGTTCGTATTTATGACTCATAATTCTTCATTGTCTATTCAATAATGCTTTAACTTGGATTCTAATTTATCTATTTGTAGTCGCAACCCAGATTCCGTGATCTTGACTTCTTTGGTGATAGATGGTCTATCTTTGATTTCTTCAGCGATATATAGCCTTTGACTTTTTTGATGATAAGGGTTTTTTGATGTTTTTGGATGGTCTTCTTTTGACTTGACTTCTCCAGTGATGGATAGTCCTGCTAGATCTTCACTTCTCTTATTTGATTGGTCTTCTTTGTCCTTTTCTTGATTTTGTCTTCTTCGATTCTTCTTATCTTTTTTTTTTTAATATTTATTATTTTAATAAAATAATAAAAAAAAATTATATAATAATAATTATTAATTAATTAATTAATAATATGTTTATTAATATTTTCATGAACTATATATATAGTTTAATATCTATTTTTTTTTCAAAAATTAAAATATTTAAACAATATAATAATCGTATAATGTTCAATATTTTTTTTTGAAAATTGGTTAAGGTTTGTGGTTATTAGGAGGCGGAGTCTTGGAGGAGGATGGTTGAGAGAGCGGAGGGTGGACATGGAGGTGGAACTGCGCAGGGGATATTCCAGGAAGAGGGGTGGCGGTTTGGACAGGGGCGGTTTGGATGGAGTGGCAGCCGATGGTGGTGGAGCGCGCAAGAGGCGCAAGGGCAGCAACGTGGAGATGGAGTGGTGGTGGTGGGAGTAGAATGGAGTGAAGGCAGCGCAAGAGGAAGGAAGTGGTGATTGGAGGATGGGGAGTGGTGCATACAGTGGATTACAGGGTAGGGGCATGGATAGGGTGTGTGAGCAAGGCGAGGGAGCTGTGCAGGGCTGTACAGGAGGGAGGGTGTGTGAGAAAGGCAAGCGACGAAAGGGAGAGTGGTAGGAGGGTGGAATATGGAGGATGGGGAGGTGTGGAGGATGGATAGGCGGCGTTGGGAGGCTAGACATGGACGTTTGAAGGGGGATGATTGGGACGTGGAGAGAAGGTGAGCGAGGTGAAACGAGGGATGGGAGAGGATGAATGGAGAACGGGAGAGAATGTGGCTATGACAGCGTGTGGAGTGATGGATGAGGAGTGTGTGGGAAGAGTAGAATGGTGGTGTGAGAAAGGGGCGCATAGATGTAGGTCCAGTGGTTGGAGGAGAATGGGTAGCACAACGTGTGGGATGAAGGAGATGTGAGGAGCAGCCGGGTGAATTTGAATCTTCTTTCTTTGAATTTGAAATATGAGAATGGCCAAAATCCAAGAGTGGTAAAAGACCAAATGTACAGAGAAACTCTAAAATGGGTGGCCAAAGGCTGAATCACAGGCCGAGAAGCTCTGATACCAAATGAGCTGAACAATAGTTCTCTCACACAAATAATATTGCCAAAAGACTTGGAATATTAAATAAGCCATAATAATATATAAATTGATGATAGGATAAAATATGATATGTTACAAATGGTGGCCCTGTCTTAAATATGGTCGAGCATTTAATGTTGAGGAGACGCCTCATTTCATAGCCTAACTTAGTTAACCTAATTATTAATTATTTAATTATTATCTTATTTTATGTTCATTACATATCACATGTTCGTACCCCGTAGGGGAGTTGTAATAAAATGTTCTAGCATGATAGTGTCTGTAAAAGACTCAGTCTCTTGGACTTTATTTGTCATTTCGATCAGCCCAGAGTGTTTTTTCCCTTGGTTATTATTGGTTGTTGAATAAATGACTGATAATTTTTTAGTTTTTCACTCAATACCTCCAAAGTTGGGGTGGTCGGCTTGGCATTTAGGCCTATTGAGGTTATTAGAGTATATGTGTCAATGTATAAACATGCTAGGCATTATGGTCGAGTCATATGAACATGTATAAGACCCCCTAGGTTTTAATTTTTTTTAATTTTTTAAGTTTTTTTTAAGTTTTAATTTTTCCAAAACTTAGGCTATTTTTTGATAGTCTAAATGGAAAAATTGGTTTTGTAATAAAAGTGGGCTCAGAAGTCAGTTTCAGTCATGGGGGTGCTCATTTTCTAACTCAGAGCACCTGGTAAACCCATAAACCCACTTTTCCTAAGTTTTGAGTGATTTTACCATCACTCAGGTCAGAAAACCCTAAAAACAAATATTGATTATTTTAATTGATAAATTAATTAAATAATGGAGAAAACCCAAAATCCTAAATTAGTGGGATTTGCTCTGATTTGAGTAAAATCAGTCTCATCGTATTTGGGTTGACTAGAGCTAAGCATTCCTTGACATAAGAAGTTGATCTAGGATGAAGAGGGAGTGCACCACAACATGCATTCTTGGGATTTGTGCCCTCTCTCTCTCCTCCACACATGTGGGCTCATCTGGATTTGATTTGGTTGATGTTTTAGTTGACCAGTTGAGCTGTCATTTCGATCAACACTCTGATTGCGAGCTACACTCACATAGACTCAGATAAGACTCACTTAGACTCAGATCAAGCTCATCTTGACTCCTCATGTAGCTGTAGTCTCTCTCTCCTTGGGAATTGCACCCCCTCTAGGCTAGTGTTCCAGTTTTTGTTATAAATAAAGAAGGGTTTACTCCTTTCCAAGCTAGTTATAGTTGGATTGAAGGGCTTGATATTTGTAATTGATACAATATTTTGTAATTTTTCTGCAATTAAAAAATCTTTGGAGGCTAATGGTGTGGTGCAATTGTGTGTGGGCCATTATTGTCTAATCTTCATGAGGTAATATGTGTATTGTTTCAATTTTTTGCACATTGAATTATGAATCTGGTTTAACAAAGATTGCTCCCAATCATTGGAAAAGAGGGATGTAAGTAAATTTACTTGTTTCTTCTATGTTCAATACATGTACTTAAATATCTATATCTGACATGTTTATAAGTTTATATGCATGTAGCTTTAGCCTTGATTTATGTGTAATCACCAGATCTCACGGGTTTGCAAGTCTTTGATTGATTTACAGGTTGATTGGTTGGGAAGAATTGTGGATCTAGTTTGACTCCAAATTACTTTCAACATATCTAAATGGAATAGTCCCTCAGCATCCCACTACGAATCCTTTTGGCAGGTTCCTTGTGGCAACAAGTTTTTGCTCTCCATATATCTTCCTGCCTCTAAAATTTAAAAATTTTACCTAGTTACTTGGTTCATAGCTTTGATTTGTTCAGATCTATCATCATAGAGTGACATTTAACATATATCTTTCTTATTAAATCTCATAATCTATATCTTGATCTTAAAAAAGGTTTCATAAGCATTCTAGATCTAGCTTTGGGGAAATCGTCTTTTTTGCATGGCATTTTAAAGAAAATTTGTAGCTTGCATGCATTAGATTTATTTTTTCGTAATTTAAAATATAAATCCAGAAATCAGTGCAGATCATATTGGCTGCCCAAAATGCAGGCCAATATTCCAAGGAAAGCTTGCTTACCTTGGTTCCTTTCTCACCCTTTTTTAAACTAGTTTTAACTTAGTTGTTTTCAGTTAAAAGTGGGCTAACCCAAAGGTAATTTCAAAGAGATTTTGGGAATATTTAATTTTAATAATATTTCTGTTTTTATCAGTTATAACAGAAAATAGGAGGAGGTTCTGTCCGAAAAGTGAGTTTTGGGCCATCTGGAACCCCCCAGGGGTCTCCCCATTTCCCGAAATATTTAATTTTTGCACTTTGTAAGATATTGGGTTTGTTATTTATAAGAAAAAAGAGGAATTATATTATTTTTCTGATATTGTAACTGTTGGTATTAAAACATAATTTTGAATAGGCTCTTTCGAGCCCATTCCCCATCCCCCCTGGGGGGATTCGAATCCTTTTTTTCCTTTTTTGCATTTTTCCTATTTTTTTCTCTAGAATAGTTTCATTTATGAAAAATAGTTTATTTTTATTACTTTCATCATATCTTACATATTATAAAGTCAAATTAACTTGAATACTTACCCCACGAATCCCGATTGAACCAAAAGGTGAAAGAGGATCATGGTAGATTTAATTAGAGAACCTTTGGTTTGTTTTATTTTTGCTTATTCATTATTCACTATTAATTTCTGCAAGAAATCATTTAAAATAAACCCCCTCCTTGATTCCTCTATTGAGGTCCACTTGGACCGAAAGACATTCCTAGATGGTTTTCTTTTTTAATAAAAACACATCGATTAAAATTTACTAAAATATTCAAAGAATCCATTGTGTATGCTCTACGTTTTTGCTGTAGTTCATCCGATCAGTCAATATGCATCAAAAGTAACATGAGTGACTAAATTAATTAGGTTTCACCTTCCCCAATTAACCACCATCAGGCAAAAATCCAACTCCTCGATCAAACCAAAAACAGTGGAAAAATACCCAAAGGAAGTGGGAACTACTGGACAGTGACCTCGAGGCGCCGATCTCTGTTACACCCTAGAGGGTGTATTATGAACACAATATCAGAGTTTCCATTCATCCCACACATTCCTTGCGGGTATCCGTGAAGGTTTTATTTTTGGACATAGTCCAAATACCCCTCTGGTAAATCTGGAATCCCCCTTCGCCTAATTTAATCCACTCATTTTTCATATTAACTTAAAATGTACCAAGAGATAATTGGAAAACATTCACTCCAAGCACATGCAAGAACATTTAATCATTTTGTGACTCCATTTTAAGGCACTGGTTATTTGTTTACTTCTTTCGATATATATTGTGTCAACATTGTGCTTACTTGTGTTTATTTTTCGCCTTGTTATCTGTGGTTCTCAATTGTTAATTTCAAACTCCTAAGAAAATTATTCAATTTAATACCATCATACTAAAGTAATTATCCTTAGTAACTTAATAGGGTCTACCCCCCTTGGCTTCATTAGGAATTGAACCTAAACGGAGGATTCAATAACAAGGTGACAGCCTTGACTCGATACTTTCCCCCAAGGACACACCGAGTGGCTTGAAGATTTCTGCCACGTCCCCCCTAGGTGTGTGAAAGGCAGAAAAAATATGTATTAATGAATTTATATGATGTTAAATGATTTTTAGGAAGCAATTGGTATTATGTATATGGTATCCATTCATCATTCCATGTTCTAAACTATTTCATGTACTTTTTATGTGCTAAAAAGGAGTTATAAATGTCATTTCCCCTAAAATAGTTTCACTGAAGGTTATCAAACGAATGTGGAACTCTATGACCAGTTTACAGAACCAGCAACCATGTGTAATGACATACCTTGAGGACTTATACCAGTCCCCATACTATTTTTACAATTTTTGGGCATTTGTACATGATTTGGGAATTCTATTTGGCTTACACCCTAGGGGAGAATTAACCACAATTTCCTAGTAATTTTTCTCTTTATTTCATTAGTCCCAAAAAATGTTGTAGAGGTATAAATTTATTCCTAAAGTGTCCAAAGAGTCTATTTAGATTTGTTAATACTCATCATATATTTTTATTTCAAATTCGGGACTATTTGTTGCCATTTGGAATCCCCTAGAGTTAAGACTAGTTAAGTCCAAATTTCCCCAAATAGCGCCTTTCTAAAAAAATTCAAGTTGGGTCATTACAGTCATTGATGTTACAAATATCAAGGTACCCAAGTACATTTTGTATGATGTTAATAGATTTTTTTTGTTGAACATAAAATAATTTCCCCAAGTAAGAGCCATTAAATAATTCTCATTACTTGGTGATGAGAGAACTTATCGTTAATGAATGCAAGCCTCAATGTACTTTTATTGGCTCTAGTTTTATCTCCGAATTAGTGTAGTCAATGGAGAAGAGATTACTGAAATAAATATGTTAATAAATTATTTATAATTCAACACAATAAAAAACTAATAATGATTTCATATTTTTAGGAAAAACTTGTAGAATATACCTCCAACTTTTATTTGGAATCTAGATAGGTAATTGCCTAGTTTTCTAACTAGAATCATGTTATGCCGCAAGGGACAAGTTGGTTTTCACAACAAGGCTTATTTTTATCTTTTTTTTTTATTTTTTTTTTATTTAGTTACAATACATCATCATACCCGTAATCCTACTTGAAGAAAATAAGATCTCCTTAAAGTGTAGGAGTACTTCCAGTGCAACCATGTGCGTAATAGGTGTAAAAATACATTCATACTCCGGTTTGAAAGATAAAATTTAATGTATAACAAAGTATGAAGAATCAATAGTGAGGGTTAACCTTGATTTGGGAATTATTCAAAGGTGGTTGAGGTATAACACATAGTTTTGGGGCACATGCTTTTGTGTGTGCCATGGTATTGGTGGCCCATGGTATTGTATGTAAAGAATCCTTTATAAGGCTTGAGGAGGCTTGATTGTAAAGTGGCCTAGAGGTGAGTGGTGGCTAGCTCACTTGGATCATCTTAGCCGGTTCAATTCAAGGGAGATAAGATATCTATTATGGTTATTTTTCATGGTTTTGTTATTTACATGTAAACATTGTGTTCCTTTCCTTATTGGTTTATTGTGCTTATTATTTTCTTTCATATTATTATTATTATTATTACTCCTGAAGAATTGGTATCAAAGCCAAAGGTTTCTTTGGCATTCAGTTGTTCTCATTGTGTTGTACCTAGTTTTTTGAATTAATTGTGGGGTGCATGGTTAGTGGTACCTAACACGCTAACAGTATTTCCCTAGAAACATTTTTGTGTTCCTAGTTAGAATGTAATTTCCTTGGGTGTTGGAATCATAAGGTATCCCTCTTATACATAGATAAGGGATGTTGAATCAAGTGTGGAATAAACTGATAGGTAGGTACAAGGGTGGCATGTGTACTCGTAGCCTAACTTGATGTGGATCAGAGAGGTTGAGTCTCTGATTGCAGGAGGAATATGAGATGGTTTAATATCAGTTGTGGGACCAATATTAGTGAACATGTATGTGAATATAATTCGTAGAGAACCGGTGGCTACAATGGTTTAGGACCCATGTAATCCTATATATGGATTCCTTTTATATCAATGTCAATTACAAAGTTGGATATAGGTACAAAAGGAACATAGTAGAAGAAGACAAAGAAAGAGAGAATGGAAAATAGAGAGAATAAAGAAACAGATGGTGATGGTGTATGTTAGAATAGTCAACCCATAGTTATCTACCTTAGACATTAATTAATCCAATTTTTGTCTTATTTGCCTAGTTTCCATATTCCACCTTATGCAAGTTGTCCTCCACACATCCATAGTGGTCAAACTTGCTAAATTTGAGTCATGGAGCACTTGGGAAACCTCTTGGAATCAAATCTGCTTTATTGCTTTCTTTTTCTGAGTTTTAAGGCAATTGGGAAAGTTTGACTAGGTGAAATTAACTTGTTTTTTGTCCTCATCATCCTCCACCATTTTCTCCTAATAAAAGCAAGTATGAGTTTTCCTTCCATCACCTATTAGCTTGCCTAATTTATTTTTCCAATTCGTGAGCTCCTAGACAGTTTTGGAAATTGCTTTATGCACCTATGGGGGATTTACTTAGATTTAGTAAGCCTTCTTTTAACCAAATTAAAATCGCATCCTTATGCATTAGAATATCTCATGTTGTTTTTATTTTGGCAGCCTATGAATTCACAGGGTTGGCTATTGTACACTTATTCAATACATATTAGTGTTTTGCTCCATATTCAGTCTCCTTTGTGAGTAATTTGCATGTATAATTGGCGATTGTTGTGAGTGTAATTGTTCTAACACCTGGGTTCAATTTCCACATGGTATCAAAGCCTTTGTAGATTGATTTCTCTCCTTTCAATTTTTTATTGTAGGTTCGACATCATTGACTAGGAGCATTCTGCTAACTGAAGGGACAATTTCTAAGCTATGGATCAATCTCAGAAGATCATCTTGACTGCATTTAACTTATTTGAATGGAAATTAGAGATGGAGATACTGTTGAGAGTGAAAGGCCTCTACAGAGTGACTATGGAAATAAAATCAGAGCCCAATGCAGCTGCAGAGAAGATTAAATGGCACAACAAGAGGGATGAGGCTTATGGTCTCCTATGTCTGAGCATATCCAGAGACCTCCTTTTCCATCTTGATGAATTGACATCACCGAATGAAGTATGTGAGAAGCTTGTTGAGCTTTTTGGTAAGACAGATGAGATGAGGGGACATCAAATTGAAAATGAATTGATCTCCCTGAGTCCCAACAGCTTTGAATCCCTACAACTCTATTTTTCCAAGTTCAAAGCACTTGTTTTGCAGCTAAAACAATTTGGGATCGAAAAGAAGGATGAGAAACTGGTTTTGGCCATACTCTCGAAGATTGGCCATAACTATTTAGTGTTCTTTTTGACCTTCTATGCCACAAAGTTGACAGCTCAAGCCTGGAAAATGCCTAGCCTTGCAGATTTCATGGAATCTCTCACACAAGAGCAAGATAAATTGGTGATCATGGGCACCATCAAACCTTCCAAAGACCAAGCTCTAGTTGTTGGAGATTCAAGGGTGGATTCAAAAAGCAAGAAGAAAGTTAAAAAGCCACCTGAGCAAAAGAGAGATAAGAACAAGTCTCCAAAGGAGCCTCAAGGTTCCAAGAAGAATCCCCAGAAGAAGAAGAACAAAGGAGAAATGAACAAGTGTGCATACTGTAGTAAGGGAAATCACTCTGAAAGATCTTGCATGAAGAAGCAAATAGACATGCTGACCCAACTCCTAGAGAAGAATGGCATCTCCCTTCCAGACAGCTCAAAGAAGAGGGAAGGAGGATCAAATTCAGAAGACAAAGAGAGAGTTCATGCATTGGTTGCTGGCACATCAAGCTCACCTAGTTTCATCATTGATTCTAGAGCTTCAAGGCATATGGTTTCAACCAAGGAGGCATTCACCTCACTTGACATGTCGAAAGGTCCACCAATTGTACTAGGATATGACTCTCTCACTGAAAGTTTGGGCAAAGGGAGGATTGATATTGACCATGGTAAGTTCAGCAATGTATTATATGTTCTAGGTCTTGCCTCTAACCTCTTATCAGTGTATCAGATGACCCACATATGGTCTCCAAAGAAGGTCATATTCTCCCCTGATGAAGTTGAGATCATAGAGATCTCAAGTGGTAAAGTCATTGCAAAAGGAGTTGCAAATCACACTTCGAAGGTATACATGTTCTCACACTTCCTACCCTACTCAAACCCCTATGCTTTTCTGATACATGCTAATGAGGCAAGCAAGCTTTGGCATGAAAGATTTGGCCACCTAGATTACAAGTATCTTTCTGATCTTAGTGAAAAATAAATGGTCATAGGGTTACCAAAGATTAATTTTTCCAAAGGAATCTGTCATGGTTGCATCCTAGGAAAACACCCAGAGCATAAATTCGAGAAAGCTAGTCATGGCAGAACCTCTGCACCTCTTGAGTTGATCCATAGTGATGTTGCTGGCCCATTTCCTCATATGTCAATGAGTCAGGCCAAATATGCATTGACATTCATAGATGACTTTTCCAGGTATTGCTGGGTTTACTTCTTGAACCACAAGTCTGAAGTTTTTGGCCTCTTCCAAGTCTTTAAGGCTTTGGTTGAAAACTAGTCTAGGAGGAAAATCAAGGTCCTCAGATCTGAAAATGGTGGTGAGTATGTCAAGTCTGAGTTCATTCAATATTGTGTAGATGCATTTATTCATATGCAGCATTCTATTCCTTACACACCACAACAGAATAGTGTTGCTGAGAGGAAGAGAAAACCATTGTAAGAGATGGCAACATGCATGATGGAGGCTAAGACTTTGCCACCAAAGTTTTGGGCTGAAGCTATAAACTGTGCATCCTATATCCAGAATAGGGTGCCTCATAAATATCTTGATGGTATGACTCCTTTCTAAGCATGGAGTGGGCACAAGCCAGATGTGACCCATTTCGGGATTTTTGGCTCAAGGACTTGGGCTAGAATTCCAACAGAAAAGAGGAAGGCTTTGCAGCCCCAAAGCCAAGAGTGTCTATTTGTTGGATGCTCTGAACATTCAAAAGTGTACAAGCTGATCAATTTGAGCACAAACAAAGCCTTCATTGAAAGGTGTGTTCAGTTTCAAGAAGAGCCCCTTGCAGCAGTGGAAGTTGGAGAATCCTCTTCACCACCATAACCTCTGAATGTAAGTGAAGAGATAGTTGAACATGTTTGTTGGTTACTATGGGAAGACCCAGGTTTACTTATAATGTACCAACAACACCCCTAACTCACTGGCCCTTTCAGCAACAAACCACAGAGCAGCCTGAAGTCTCACCCGAAGTGATCTTAGATGGGTTGGATAAAGAATCAAGTGTCCTTAACCATGTTTTGTAGCATCCTAGTGTCTCATGAATCTTCTTAACTAGTGAGATCTTTCTACGAGTCACAATTATCCCTTCCTCACGGAATCTCACAGGGGGAGGAATCCTATTGCATCGCAACGACTAGGATGATGCACAAACTCTCCCTTCCACGTTTCTCACTATCGGCGATATCTCACACCGTAGATCCTCTGTCGGTGCGATATCACCTTCTGTCAATGCGATATATCCTATAGTACGGCCCAATGTGACTCTTTAAGCCCAAAGGGTTTCCCACTGGGAGGAATAGCTCAGCTAACCTCCAACAGGGTGTTAAACAACATTACACGAACTTCACGGTTCAACACACTCACATCACTATACTTAACTTACTGAATAAGTATACTGGAACGCTTAACAGAGTGACTATTATTGGGTGAAACAAGCACTGATAAACTCATAGAAAACACTTCATACATTTAAACTCACCTTTAACATTCTATAATGCTGTAACTGAATGAGAACATACAGACATTTACTAATTGATATACGGCATTCATGTAACAGATAGCAACTAAGTAAAGCACAATCACATGAAATAATCATATAACAGACTGATTTTACGTGGTTCACTTCCAGGGTAAAAGCTACATCCACGGGAACTGGTTTATATATTATAACTTGGGAGAGTAAACACATTTCTGCTGCAACCTCATATGTAGCTGAGATCTTCTGGGTAACTCCGCATACACCGTCGGGAGCCCTTCTCTCTTAGATCTCTTCTCTTCTTATTTTTCTTCTCTTACAATATACTCTTCCTCTCTCTCTCTCTCAATCCCTGCGGATTGTTACATACATACCAGAGCTCAGCTCTTCTATAATACAAAATTTCTATGAGCTAACAGATCATCGAATGACTAGCTAAATGTCTGAATAGCTAACAGATTGTCCTACTAGCTGAATAGCTAACCTTTTGTAATAAAAAATACATCCATTTATAGGCGGCCCGAAGGTCTTGCCATTACAACACTGTAGGCCTCTCCCAACAGTAACCCAAAAACACTAACTATGGCAGTCAGTCTATCTATACTCGAACTGCCGCTTTCCATCACAGCACAGCTTCCTACAGTCTTCCACGCTTCCCGGTGCTGACCGTGGGTACTGGCGCCGCTTCCTTTTATGTCCTTCATCTTCAATACCTCAGCCTCGTTGCTCCTTTTCCTTTATGAGGGTAGTTGATCCCTCCTGTCTTCACCGCTGCCTTAAGTGCAGTAGTTGAGCTTTCTCCTCTCGACCGCTCAGGTACTGTTACCTTTAACTTACTCGTTCCAAAACAACAGCTTTTCCTATAGCTGTGGGACCCTACTCCAATAGTCCCCTAACACTTACTTGTGGCTCGCCCCTGAGCCACTAACAGCTGGTTTCTCCTTGGACAGAACCCACTCGGTGCAATACTCTAGACGGGAAATGGCTGCGAAATTGGGGAAAACTAACACTCTATAACTAGGGTATCTCTGCACAAGGAAAACTCTACAACTTTCTTTATAGCTCTCTGAAATTGCCAAAGTAACCCTTCCGTATGGATGATCTTTATATTTATAACAAAGGTGATACTCTGTGACTCAACAATCCTATAGACTAGACCCGTCGGCAGTACTAATTGCATGGACAAGACAACACACGTCGTTTTGATCCTCATTAATTTCTGAAATCCGATCAAATTTTCCTTGAAACGTGTGTGCAAGCACCCATCTCATCGAAGATTTTACCAAATCTAGAAAAATCATTATACTATTGCCAAATCTAGGGCAACGGATACCTGTCGTATCCGGATTAACTACTTGTCAAAGGGAAAAGTGACTGGCCCTCTATTCTTTTTCAACACTAGCTACGTGGCATGGGGAAACATTGCCTTGCTGTGATGCCTCACCGCATCACCTGCGCAAAACAACTTACTCCATAATTTTTTATTTTTTTATTTTTTTGAATATTTTTTATTTTTTTATCCCGCAAGCATCCTATGACTTGCGCAAAATGAACCGTCCTCATGCGATTCCTTCTACTTAGAATATATGTCGGTGTAGACTAATTCCCGGTGCGATGTCTCCTTCCAACTACACTGGGCATCTGCACTTTCATACACTGTCTGAGTTAGGCCTGAGAGGTGGGATGGCTATCACTATAGAGCTTGAGCCTGCTACCATTAATCAATGTGGGAAGAAGCTCCCCAATCAGTTTGCTGAGATGAACGGCACCTCCTTCTGTAACTTGTTGAACCTGATATGGCCCCAACCAGTGCATCTTGAACTTTCTTGGAAACTTAATAAACTTACTGTCATAAAGGAGCACTAGGTCTCATGTCTGAAAAGTCTTACTCTTAATTGTGCCTGTCATGCCAAGGTTTTTCTCGTTCCTTCTGCACTTTCTGATGGAATCCTGCAATGAATATGTCTTCCTCTAAGGCAAGCAGCTGCGCTAGTCTTTCATTCATCGTGTCTGTATCAGTCATCCCAGTGATTTGAGCAATTCTTAAACTAGGAATAATATATTCCATAGGCATGACAGCCTCTTGTCCATACACCAAGCTGAAAGGTGTGTGCCCTGTAAGTTTCTTGTATGTAGTCCTATAAGCCCATAATATAGCATTAACCCTAAGGTCCTAATCATTTCTTTGGCTATTACAGACCTTAGTAAGAGCATTTTCTAGAATCTTGTTAAAGGCCTCCACCATACCATTAGCTTGTGGGTGGTAGGGCATGCTCTTATGGTGTTGTATCTGGAATTCCTCTGTCAAGGCTTCAATAGTGCGATTCAAACAATGTGTGCCTTGATTGCTCATCAAAATTACTGGACATCCAAATCTACTGATGATGCTTTCAAAAATGAACTGTACAGCTGTAGCAGCATCACAATTCCTTACTGCTTTCGCCTCTACCCATATGGTGAGGTATTCTGTTCCTGTGATGATGTATCTTTCACCCGTTCATTTTCCTAGTGGGTTGATAGGACCCACAAAATCTATAGCCCATTCCTCATTCCATAGGAATTTGGCGTCTTTCTTTAATAGCTTTTCCATCAGTGCTGTGATCTTTGCGCAACCCTTAATGAATTTTCTATAGTACCCGATGTGACCAAGTACTATCCTTAATTGCTTGACTGAGTTGGGTGCTAGAAGATTTACAATGATGGAAATATTTGCGAGATCTACCATCAAGCCTTTTCTGCAAACAATGTGACCCAACAAAATACCAAATGGCGCACAAAATATACATTTTTTCAAGTTGAGAGAAATCTGGTACTGCCTACATTTCTCTAACATCAGTCTTAAATCTCCTATGTGCTTGTCGATTAATCCAAATACAGTCCAATCATCAAAATAAACCTCTAGGAATTTATGGATGTATTCTTTAAATACAGCAACTACTACTCTTAAAAAGATAGCTGGTGCATTTTTAAGACCAAAGGGAATTACCATATACTGGAATGAGCCCCATTCTGTCGCAAAAGTGGTCTTATATCGATCTTCTGGATGGATTCTGATGTGGTGATAGCCTGAAAAGCCATCAGTGAAGGAGTAGACCTCCTGTCCTCCCACATTTTCTAACACTTCATCAGTAAACGGTGTCGGGAACAGGTCATGAAGTGATGCATCATTGAGTTTACGTAGATCGACACAAATTCTGATTTCTCCTTTGGTTTTCTTTTCTTGCACGACCATGGGACAAACCCATTCACTTTCTTCTACGGGCTCAATGATGCCTGCTGCTAGCATCTTATCGATCTCATCCTTAACTTTTTCTTTATACCACAGATTTAATCTGTATGGATGCTGTTTGACTGGCCTAGCATCCTCTTTCAATGGTATCCTCATTACTCCCAGATCTCTTACTATTCCCTTCATTTATGTGAACTTAGTGGGGAATAAGTCTTAATAGTCGTGTAACAGATATGCAATGTGTGCTACTGTTTCATCATCCCAATAGTCTCCAATAGAGGCAAACTTTGGTTCTGTGTCTGTGCCAATATTGATCTTTTTAATCTTGATGGGGTCTATGATAGCTAGAATCTGTAGCTTCGGTCCATCAACATCATGAGTCCCTTCTGAATCTGGAATGTTGATGCTGCGAGGATCCTCATTCTCATCCTCTGGTTCTGCTGCGAAGTTATAACACTCGAGCGCACCTTCTAACTGGATGGCCCACTCGGGTTGAGTATGTACTGATAGGGTACAGTCCTCAAATATCTTAGTCTTTATGATGTCTAGAGCCTGATCAATACTTGGATACTCAGATTCAAAAGCGAAAGTGAGTTCAAAGCTGTCTATCATAAGTGGCCATGTAATGGTTCCTCTATGGAACTCGGTCTTAGTGTACCAGTTCTTTGGAATTTGGTCTAAAGTGTGAATGAACAGGAAAACCCATTCATCCTCTGGAATGTCCAACCAATTCTATTCACACATTTCAATATGTGACCTGGGTCACTTTCTCCTGTGTACCTCTGCTGTAGATACTCCTTGTCATTGGAAAACCTAATTACCATCAATCTCTTGAAGTCATCCCATGATGCGATATGTTCTCTATGTGCATGCCACCATCTTGCAGGTGTGGCTCTTACTGAAAGGTCAATGACTGACATCCTCTTCTCCTGAGGAATTTCCCATTCAAACTGCTCTAAAAAGTCATTGACATTTGCTAAGCCATCAAACGATGGAGTATCCTTAATCTCTGCGCCAATCCATCACAGTGACTTAGTCATAAACGCAAATCTGCGAGCTGAGAATTCATAAAGTCTGTTCTACCAGTTCTCTAGACCAACATCCGAGTCTGATGCGCATGAGTTGTCGCATCGCCAGCTAATGTTCCCTTCTGCGGTTGGATTGATGTAGTCGCTCTGATTGGCTGTCATCTGAAAGAGGCTCTCCATATTACGTGCCTCATCCTCTGCTCGGATAGGTTCAATATATTTGGGACCCTGAAAAGGATCCAATGGTGCGATGACCCGAATCTGATTGTCCTCGAAGGTCATCTGTCTCTTCTTTAAATCGATAACAGCCATGTTACTAATTTCCCTATCAATACCTAGTAGTGCTGGGTGCGGTCTACTATCGCCAATGATTTCTATAACTTCAAAGTCCAAAAAGCTGTGAACTCCGTCAATGTCAACTGGTACTTGCGGTAATAGACCCAGTGGCGATACGCGCTGCTGATTGGCTAGTCTCATATGGATAGGTGATCTGGCTAACTTAGGGCTACCCATCTGTTCCCATGTCTGCTTAGTCAGAACATTTACCTCTAATCCTAAATCTAGGATTACCTCATCCATTTCAAATTCTCTAACTTGTGCTGTGAGTCGCATCTCTCTTCCTGTTCTTGTATATCCCATAATATTATGAACAACACACTGCGCACTGCTCACAGAAGAAGATGGTTGACACTAATCTATGATGCGCTGAAGCTCTCCGATAGATTTCTCATTTCTCATGAGTTTTAAGAAACTCCACAGGATGGATTGTATACTTCCTGTCGACTCATCCTCGTCGCACCTTCCCGATGTGGTAGCCTGCGATACATGTACACAGCTAACGCCACATGGTGTTTGCTACGGTACGCCCCTAGACGGCTGTACCTACGATCCTGATTGTGTAGGGTCATTAAAGTAAGTTTTAGCTTCCTGAGATGTCTCTTTATTCTTCTACAGGTCGAGTGGTGTTGATTTAGTAGTGGATTTGCGCACCCACTCCGGACCTATGTTCTTTTCAGTATCTGATGATGTCCCACTGGTGGAAGCACCTCTGCGAGTCACAATGTTTACTCTTAGTTCTGGTTCCTTCTGCTCAGCAGCAATAAGTTTATTGTTCTAGTGTACTGCTGGCTTAGGTTCCCTGATCTTGGCTATCAAGGTAGGACATTCTTCTATAGCGTGATTGTAAGATTTGTAATATTTACATGTGGTAGTAGGGATCTGGAAATCCATAGCATAATGTCCTACAACTCCATAGTTGTAGCAAGTGATCAGTCCATGACCATGGCCAAAGCCTTCACCGTGGCCAAAGCCTCATCCATGGTCTTGTCCTCTAAATCCTCCTCCTTGGCCAACATGAGCTGGTCCATGCTGTGGTCCTACTACTGGACCTGGTGTCTCTGATTGGACTTTGTATAAGTCGTGTTTTCTCTCGACCATGAGATCATAATCTCTACAATTATGTTCATCATGTCCTACGGACTTACAGAAGTTACAGTATAAGTTCTTAGGTGTCTGTACATACTTCTGAAGTAAAGGGCATTACTGAGGTGGATTTTCTCTTGTTCTTCATAGTTCACACCACGGCCCTTGTGTTTGTGCTAAGGGGTTAGGAGCCCCGCTTGCTAGATATTCAACAAATACTGGACAGTTATCTTTAGTATGGCCTTGTGCTTTACACTTTATACACCATATTTCTTGTGCAATCTCTTTTCCTTTCTTAATCTCATGCATCTGTAAGGTGAGATTAGCTAACTGGTTCTACAGGTTTTTTATACCTGTACTGGTCTCAGCTAGAGGTGATGCCTCTAGTTTCATTGCCATCGCCAACGCGTCATCCTGCATCTGGATTTTCTTCTACATCAGTGGTAGTCTGATGTCGGGGAGCAGTGCTACAATAAACCATTCCTTGTGTTGCTCTAGCACAAACTCAAAGATAACTTGGTCTATAAGGGCTTTGAATTTTTTATCAAAGTCCCATACTGACTCTGTAGGTGACTGTTTAATGTCTTTGAGCTCTGTAATGCACTGTGACTCAAACTTAGGTTTCTTAAATTCTTTGATCATGGTGGTCCTGACCTGTATGAGTGTTCTGGGTATCGCTAAGGTATACTTCATATACCATGTTAAGGCTCGTTCCCTAAGTGTGGTGACCAACTATACAATTTTAATATTATCATCTTGGATCCCTTTAATGATCCACACAGCTTCACATAGAAACCAATGCTGCTCTGGGTCTTCTGCCCCTATACCCTTAAAGGTAGGTAGCTTCATATCATCCCCTATTCTATTTCTACGTGGTGGATGCTGATTTGCTGTGTTACTACCACTCGGTGGTGTAGATATAGGTGATGTAGCGGTAGTATGTACTATATGTGAGCTACTAGATGGAGTTCCTACAGGATTATTCTAAGTCCCGATTGATTTCTGTGGGGTGTAAGGGTGGTAAGGGATACCCCCTTCTGTTGTTTCTGTATTACTGTGACTCTGTTCTCTAGTATTGTCTGAACTGTTTTCAAAGATAGAAGATCTGAAATCTACTTTATATTTCTTTCCACTACGTGTACGTCCAAGTTCATCAAAATCACTCTCAAACACTTGTGACATTACACTTACTGAACTTATACATTTGAATATATATCGAGTACTCCTTTTTCATGTAATAGCATCTTAACAGACAACTTTAAAGAGTTCAGGTACTTACCACGATATCCTTTGAAGAAGTACCGCTCGGCTTCACTGAATCTTTTTCTCTGTTCGACTACAAACTCTATGATTAAGCCTTCTAGCACACTCGCAAGCTAGAAGTCCACTACTCATGAAATGGGATTATCGATGCTCTTGACAGTCTGAATCAGCTCTGGTGTCTAGAAAATGTTTCTTTTCTTCTTGAATATGTGTTGATCAGTCAACTTTGATAACCAGTCGTACAACTCATTTCCATAGGTCGCAAAAAATATCATATGCAAGTCTATGAAGATATGTTTTTGTAACCAGTCCTCTGTGCTCAACGTAGGACTCTTGTTTTCTGTCACAGCAAATTCTCTTTCTATAGACCCAACCCACTGGTTGATTTCTTCTTTAGTAGGATGCCAACAGAACATTAGCTCTTTAGTTTGTTCAAAACCGGCAACAGAACCATTTGTTGGTTACTATGGGCAGACCCGAGTTTACTTATAATGTACCAACAACACCCCTAACTCACTGGACCTTTCGAAAACAGACCGCAGAATGGCCTGAAGTCTCAGCCGAAGTGATCTTAGATGGGTTGGCTAAAGACTCAAGTGTCCTTAACCAGGTTCTGTAGCATCCTGGTGTCTCACGGCTCTTCTTAACCAGTGAGATCTTTCTACGAGTCATAGTTCTCCCTTCCTTGCAGACTCTGACAGGGGGAGGACTCCTATAGCATCGCAATGACTAGGACGATGCGCAAACTCTCCCTTCCATGTTTCTCACTATCGGCGATATCTCACACTGTAGCTCCTCTATCGGTGAGATATCGCCTTCTGTCAATGCGATATCTCCTATAGTATGGCCCAATGCGACTCTCTAGGCCTGAAGGGTTTCCCACTGGGAGGAATAGCTCAGCTAATCTCCAACAGGGTGTTAAACAACCTTACACAAACTTCATGGTTCAACACACTCACATTGCTATACTTAACTTACTGAATAAGTATACTGGAACGCTTAACAGAGTGACTTTTACTGGGTGAAACAAGCACTGATAAACTCATAGTAGACAATTGATACATTTAAACTCGCCTTTAACTTTCTATAATGATGTAACTAAATGAGAACATACAGACATTTACTAACTGATATACGACATTCATGTAACAGATAACATATAGCAACTAAGTAAAGCACAATCACATGAAATAATCATATAACACATTGATTTTACGTGGTTCACTTCTAGGGTAGAAGCTACGTCCACGGGAACTGGTTTATATATTATAACTTGGGAGAGTAAACATAGTTCTGCCGCAACCTCATATGCAACTGATATCTTCTGGGTAACTCCGTGCACACCGCCGGGAGCCCTTCTCTCTTAGATCTCTTCTCTTCTTATATTGCTTCTCTTACAATATACTCTTCCTCTCTCTCTCTCTCTCAATCCCTACAGATTGTTACATACATACTCTAGGAGTCAGCTACTGGTTATAGTAAGATACTACAGACTAAATAACAGAACCAGAGCTCAGCTTTTCTATAATACAAAAGAACTATGAGCTAACAAATCATCGACTGACTAGCTAAATGTCTGAATAGCTAACAGATTGTCTGACTAGTTGAATAGCTAACCTTTTACAATACAAAATACATCCCTTTATAGGTGGCACAAAGGTCTCGCCATTACAACACTGTGGGCGTGTAATGCCCCAGTTTTGACCCCATTACATTATATGTATATGATGTGTATTTTGTAAATGATCATGGTGTGGAGTTAAAGACCAAAGCCCCACCATTGATCGGTTATGCTATGTATAGGATTTAAATTTGTCACTGATGGTATATCGTGGCATGTGGCATATATTATATTGGTCATCCTATAAATATGCATCTATAATTAATTAAATGAACCCGACCAGCTATGATCGCGGAAACTAAATTGAAAGGGGCATGATTTTCCCAAGGATAAGGATGGGGGGGGGGGGGGGATTTGTCAAACCTTGAGCCGAAAGGGGGAAAAACCCATGTGTCCTCTTCTTTTGTTTTATTCCAACCACCTGCAATTAATAATTTCTGCTGGTAGCCGAGGGAAGTTATGGCAGTTAATTGTTTTGGGAGTGGGGTGGCAGGACTGTCAGTCCATGTCTCCACGCACACTCCACCCATAGTTGAATTCTGAATGGAAAGGAAACATGACTATCACCCATGATTTTTGGGGGGATCCTCCTCACGCACAGGCTCTGGGCGGGTTTTGGTCTCACGCAGATTTTTCTTCCTCTCTCCATGAGTTGCTGAACACCCACGCACTGAAATTTCGTGTCCTTCCTGTTGTTTGTTCATCCACGGGAAAAAACGGAGCTGTTTTTCCTCATGCAGGACCTCCATTGTCTGTTCTTTTCCTCACTGGGTCAGATTTCTTCCTCACGCACAGGAATTTCCCTGGTTTTCAGCTGATACAACGAGCTGAGAGCTGTGCGTTTTCACCCACGATTTCTTGAAAAGAGCCATTCATGTCCTCAGCTGTATGTTCTCCTTACAGACCGGTATGGTTGTGTAATTTCCCTCATTTTAATGCTGAGATTGGAACTGTTGTTCTTCCCCCATGTTTACTATTTAGTTGGGACTGTGTAATTCGATTATTGGGATTCGTTTTGGCCACGAGAGGGCCAAGAATGACTCAGAAATCGTTTTCCCTGTTTAAGCTGTGATAGCTAAATTAATTGCCGGAGTGCAATGTTTGGTCTTCAGACTGTGAGAGGAGCAGAGATGTTGGCTTAGATTTGCTTGATAAACCTGGTGGCTGGAAACCACACAGACAGAGCTAGAGGGCTGGCCTTCTTCTCCATCACCCTTGAATAGCACTGGAAGGGAATGCAGGGCCTGAGGGGCTGTGTAGTAGAGAAGGGACTAATTCCTTGTGTTGGGTGTGTTTGGGTGTTTTAGAGGTCAGGCTAGTTCTGGTGTAGGTGTTCTTGGCTCTGTAATGAGCTCACCAGCTTAGCAATTTGCCTTCTCCAGCTCCTTAATGGCCTAATAAACCCAACTGTGTTGGCTTGGCTATGTTTTTGTATATCTCTGGCTATGTGTAAGCCTGCTAGTTCCCTTATTCCTTGGAGAATCATGCCCAGCTTGGGGGTGGCAGCGCTGTTGAGAGATTAAGGAGCACGCTGGCCTATGGTTGGGTGGAACGTTGTAGCGACGTAGTTGGTTGCGGATCGAATTCTTCATAAGATAAGTGATCTTGCCCATTTTACTCTGCAATTGTAAATTCTGTTAATGAAAATGATGAACATGTTAGATGAATGCTTGCTTAAATGTATGATGTTTCCGTTGTGTCTGGTAGATAATTGAATCTGTGCTTGAGAAAGGTTCATGTGTGCATGTCCAAAGTTAAATGAATATGTCTAAGCATTATGTTCAGTAAATTTTATGATTTCACATGTTCATGGGCTCTTAGCCGATGTGCTAGTGTAGTTGGGTCACGTCCTCTACGCCAGTCAAGGCATGGGGACGTGACAGGGCCTCTCCCAACAGTAACCCAAAAACCCTAACTATGACATTCGGTCTATCTATACTCGAACTGCCGCTTTCCGTCACACCACAGCTTCTTGCAGTCTTCCATGCTTCCCGGCGCTGACTGTGGGCACTGGCACCGCTTCCTTTTCTGTCCTTTGTCTTCAATACCTCAGCCGCATTGCTCCTTTTCCTTTATGAGGGTAGCTGAGCCCTCCTGTCTTCACCGCTGCCTTAAGTGCAGTGGTTGATCTTTCTCCTCTCGACCGCTCAGGTACTGTTACCTTTGACTTACTCATTCCAAAACAACATCTTTTCCTGTAGCTACGGGACCCTACTCCAACAATGTTGATTTTGATATGTCTAATAATGATGATTTAATTGTAGATCCTAACAGTCCTACAAGACCAAAATGGGTAGCAAAGACCATTCATGCAGCTGGAGAACTAGCTAGAAATCCTAATGATCCTAGGAGGACTAGATCTCAGTTTGAGAGTGCTCTGTGCATGAAAGATCCTATGTTTGCAGAGAAATGATAGCTGATGATTGAATCAGACCCATAGACATATGAATATGCAACAAATGATCCAATATGGCAAACATCCATGAAAGAAGAGTTCAGCTCACTCCAGAAGAACAACACTTGGGAGCTGGTTGATCTTCCCCCATGGAGGAAGCTAGTTCAGTGTAAGTGGGTGTACAAAACAAAATTTGCTGCTGATGGTTCACCTCTGAAGTACAAGGCCATATTGTTTGCCAAGGGCTACTCACAAGTACATGGCATATACTACAATGATACCTTTGCACCAGTGGCAAAGATGGACTCCATCAAGCTAGCCTTAGCCACTGCAGCTTCAAAGCAGTGGGAGGCACACCACATGGATGTGAAGTGTGCTTTCCTGAATGGAGATCTCACTGAAGAGACTTATATGCAGCATCCTCAAGGATTTTATACTAACCCATCTCTTGTGTGCAGGATAAAGAAGTCATTGTATGGGATTAAGCAAGCCCTTAGGGCTTGGTATGCCAAGATTGATAGCTTTCTTCTATCACTGAATTTTGTTCGATGCAAGTCAGATCCAAATGTCTATTTGAAGTTGATTCATGGTTTATTAATGATAATTTTTTTGTATGTTTATGACCTTCTCATTACAGGAAGCTCAAAGGATGAAATTGCCTCCTTGAAGGATGCAATGAACCATGCCTTCTCAATGACTGATTTGGGCTTATTGAGCCAATTCTTGGGGCTCAAGATTGCTCAAAACAAAGAAGGAACCAAAGTACATCAGTCCATGTATGCCTTGGATTTTTTGAACAAATTTAATATGAAGGATTGCAAGCCAAGCAAGACTCCTTTCCTTTCAGGAGTTAAGCTTGAAGAAGTTGATTCTTCACCTATGGTAAACAATACACTGTATAGGCAATTGATTGGATGTTTGTTATATCTCACACATACTCAACCTGATATTTCTTATGTAGTAAGTGTGGCTTCAAGATACATGGATCAGCCTCATGAGATCCATTGGAGAGTAGCCAAAAGGATCCTTAACTTTGTTCAGGGAACAAGGACACATGGGATCTTCTACAAAGCTAAATCTGATCTTGAATTGATTGGGTTTATTGACAGTGATTGGGAAGGTGACAACACATATCGAAATTCAACATTAGAATATGTGTTCATGCTTCCTAAAGGGCCAATCAGCTGTTCAAGCAAGAAATAGAGTTCCATTGCACTCTCATCTACAGAAGCAGAGTACATAGGAGTTGTAAATGCAGCAACTCAATGTTTATGGTTGCAGGGGTTACTTGGAGAGTGTGGCTTCGAATCAAAATACTCAACTAGTATCTACTGTGATAATCAGAGTAACATTCGAATTTGTAATGATCAAGTTCAAAAGCAGAGAACCAAACACATTGAGATCCATATGCACTACATCAGACAGCTTGTGCATGATGGCACCATTCACCTACTCTTCTGTTCATCTTCAGAACAAGTAGCAGATATCTTCACCAAAGTTTTTTGTGAGAAGACATTCAGCAATCTCAAATCACTGCTGGGGATTTCCGATCATGCTGTGAAGCATGAGTGATGACAAGATTTCCAAATTTTGTTTTACTGTCCATGTTTAAGGGAGGATTTTTCCCACTGGGTTTTTGCCTCTTTCCTTGGTTAAATGGACATGCAGTATGTAAAGGGTGACTAAGCCTTGTTGCTAGGCCCTATAATTTTCTGATATTTTACTCATAAGTCAGGCTTAAGGGGGGGTGTTAGAATAATCAACCCATATTTAGCTACCTTAGACATTAATTAATCCAATTTTTGTCTTATTTGCCTAGTTTCCATATTCCACCTTATGCAAGTTGTCCTCCACACATCCATAGTGGTCAAACTTGCTAAATTTGAGTCATGGAGTGCTTGGGAAACCTCTTGGAATCAAATATGCTTTATTCTTGGCCTCCCTAGCGCATGTCTGGTTTTTCTGCCTTATTGCGTGCTTTTTTTAAGTTTAAAGGCAATTGGGAAAGTTTGACTAGGTGAAGTTAACTTGTTTTTTGTCCTCATCATCCTCCACTCTTTTCTCCTAATAAAAGCATGTACGAGTTGTCCTTCCATCACCTATTAGCTTGCCTAATTGATTTTGCCAATTCATGACCTCCTAGACAGTTTTGGAAACTTCTTTATGGACCTATGGGGGATTTGCTTAAATTTAGTAAGCCTGCTTTTGACCAAATTCAAATGGCATCCTTATGCATTTGAATCTCTCATGTAATTATTTATTGTGGCAGCCTATGACTTCACAGGGTTGGCTATTGTACACTTATTCAATACAGATTAGTGTTCTGCTCCATATTCAGTCTCCTTTGTGAGTAATTTGCATGTGTAATTGGCAATTGTTGTGAGTGTAATTGTTCTAACACCTGGGTTCAATTTCCACAATGTAGTCACCATGAAGAGACATGAAAAAAATTAATGGAGCAATTGGCATGGAAATAAGAATATGGATGTAAGACCTGGTCAGGCCTGCATACCCCTGGTAACTCATTGGGAAAGTCAGGAGATAAACCTTGGTAATAAGGGGCGTATGTGAGATCTGCAAGTCAAGCTAAGGGAGGAATTGTTAGGGTAAACCTTGACTCAGGAATGAGTTGAAGTTGGTTGAGGTATAGCACATAGTTTTTGGTCACATGGTTTTTTGTATCCCATGGTATTTTCAATGGTATTGGTGGCCAATGGTATTTGGTGGCCCATGGTATTTGATGGCCCATGGTATTGTCCTATAGTATTGCATGTAAAGAATAATTTATAATGCTTGAGGATTCTCCATTGTAAATTGGTATGGTGGTGATTTGTGGCTAGGTCACTTGTCTTTACGTGGTCAATTTAGGTCAAGGGAGATAATAGATCTATTATGGTGTTTTTCCTCAGTTTTGTGTTTTCCATGTAAACATTATGTGCCTATATTTAATGGTTCAGTGTGCTTACTATTTTATTGGATATTATTATTATTGATGCTCATTAATATCAACTGCTTTGATGATGATTCCAAGAAGTGATGAAGAATTAAGGAGTGATGTGATTTGATAGTTTTTTGAAACCAACATTAAATTAAGTCATGATTAGCTTTTAGTTTTCATAGAGGATCTATTGCTAGGCATGTCAAGAAATCCTCCATCTCTTGTTTCAATGGATTCTCCCCATCAAATATGGTACATGGTTGTAATGTCCCGGTTTTGACCCCATTACATTAGATGTATATGATGTATAAATTGTAAATGATCAGGGTGTGGAGCTAAAGGCCAAGGCCCCACCATTGATCAGTAATGCTATGTTTTGGATTTAAATTGTCACCGATGGCGTATCAGGGCATGCGGCATATATTATGTTGGTCATCATGTAAATATGCATCTATAATTAATTAAATGAACCCGACCAGCTACGATCGCGACAACTAAATCGAATGGGGGCATGATTTTCACAAGGATAAGGGTGGGTAAATTTGTCAACCTTGGCCAATGAGGGAAAATACCCATGTGTTCTATTCCTTTTGTCTCACCCAACCACTGCAATTAATAATTTCTACTGGTAGCTGAGGGAAGTTATGGCGGTTAATTGTTTTGGGAGTGGGGTGGCAGGACTGTTGGTCCATGCCTCCATGCACACTCCACCCATAGTTGACTTCTGAATGGAAATGAAAAACACACACTTCACCCACGCAGATTTTCTTCCTCTCTCCATGAGTTGCTGAACACCCACGCACTGAAATTTCACGTCCTTCCTGTTGTTGTTCATCCACGGGCAAAAACGGAGCTGTTTTTCCTCATGCAGGACCTCCATTGTCTGTTCCTTTCCTCACTGGGTCAGATTGCTTCCTCACGTCCAGGAATTTTCCTGGGTTTCCAGCTGATACAACGAGCTGAGAGCTGTGCGTTTTCACCCACGATTTCCTGAAAAGAGCCATTCACGTCCTCAGCTGTATGTTCTCCTTACAGACTGGTATGGTTGTGTAATTTCCGTCATTTTAATGATGAGATTGGGACTATTGTTCTCCCCCCCCATGTTTACTGTTTAGTTGGGACTGTGTAATTTGATTATTAGGAGTCGTTTTGGCCACGAGAGGGCCAAGAACGACTCAGAAATCGTTTTCCCTGTTTAAGCTATGATAGCTAAATTAATTGCCTGAGTGCAATGGTTGGTCTTAGGACTGTGGGAGGAGCAGGGATGTTGGCTTAGATTTGCTTGATAAACCTGGTGGCTGGAAACCACACAGATAGAGATAGAGGGCTGGCCTTCTTCTCCATCACCCATGAATAGCACTAGAAGGGAATGCAGGGCATGAGGGACTGTGTAGCAGAGAAGGGACTGATTCCTAGTGTTGGGTGTGTTTGGGTGTCTTAGAGGTTTGGCTAGTTCTGGTGTAGGTGTTCTTGGCTCTGTAATGAGTTCACCAGCTTAGTAATTTGCCTTCTCCATCTCCTTAATGGCCTGATAAACCCAACTGTGTTGGCTTGGCTGTGTTATTGTATATCCCTGGCTATGTGTAAGCCTGCTAGTTCCCTTATTCCTTTGAGAATCATGCCCAGCTCGGGGGTGGCATGGCTGCTGAGAGATTAAGGAGCATGCTGGCCTATGGTTGGGTGGAACGTTGCAGCGACGTAGCTGGTTGCGGATCGAGTTCATCATAAGATAAGTGATTTTATCCATTTTACTTCTGAAATCTTAATTTCTGTTAATGAAATTGATGAACATGTTAAATGAATACATGCATGTATGAATGTTGTTGGTTTCCGCAGTGGATGAGGATTAAATTGCATCTATGCATGATGAATAATCCTATGTGCATGTTTTAGTTCAAATTTGTTTAAGCATTATGTTTTAGCAATTTTTGTGAATTTTCATGTTCATGGGCTCTTAGCCCCACCGGATTAAGTATGGTTCGCATCCTCTTCGCCGGTCGGAGGCATGGGGACGTGACAATGGTTCCTTGGTTTCCTAAAGGATACTTCTAATTATTCTTGTGTATGTGGAGAGACATATATGTTCCTTATTGTGAATAGTATTTGTTCCTCCTAAGAAGCAGAGGCACCAACTATTGCTAGGATTTGACAAAGTGTTTTGGTGCATTGTTCTTTACTCAATAACTTTTAAAACATGCTTGACTACTACTTTATTGGTTTTTAATCCTTTTCTTGCACATGAATTAGAACTTCAATAAAATTTGATTAGTACTCAAAAGGATAATCTTATAATGCTAGAAAATGAAAATTTTCAGAATTTAAATTTAATCTACTGCTAAATCTACTCTGCTACAAATTCATTTATTCAAATTTTGATAAAGAATTGGAATATATTCACTAATGGTTCCGAAGTAGGAATAATTACCCTCTTTCACCAATGGCGATAAAGCATGTTCTTACATCTTATCTTATTATTTGTTCCTCCTTCATGTCAAAATTTAAAGGCAACCTACCTACCTAGAATTCAACCCCATTAGAACCTACCTGGTGATGGAAACAAAAATGTTGGCATAAAATTATGCTATTGAATTTCTCCAATAATTTAATGTCAAAACAAGGCTCGTAGTCTTGTGAGGTGAGAGCAATGTGTGTGTAGGACTGAATCTAGACTAGTTAAACTTAAATCCAAATCTACAAAATTCAAGAGTTGTTAAAAATAATAATCCTTTCCAGATTCCTTGCTTCCACAACTTGTTTTCAAGAGTATTTCAAATATCAATAGTAGTGCAGTAGATTGAATTCACTCATTGACGCATCATTCATATTCAAAGTTACAAATATGACTCTATTGGCTTGGATTAGTTCCTAATAGCTCTTAAAGTTTCCAAACCACACCAGTGTCATGAACTACATTAGTCATATAAAGGTAATAAGAATCATTGACTAGTGACCACTTGGTTAACCCATAGGTATCAATTCTTTCTATGGTTGTTTTATGTAATTGATACAATAATATGTTTGATCAATAGTTTGAGTCTTGTTAATCCCTGAATATGAGATTTGAAAAGACAAACAAAAAGAAAATTTCAGAAAAAAAAACTTGTAATCTGATAAGAAGGAATTATCAGAGTAGGTAGTATGTTGATCTAATGTAGAACTGTAGGTGGCATTATTCACGTGCCTTATAGGTAACTACTTCTCAGAATAATCTATTTCAAATAGACACTGTTGATAACTCTTTTTTGCAAATTACACTACATTTTCTACTAGAAACCATTCAAACAACTGTAATATCAAAGGAAATACTTCAACATTTCACTAAGAGAGCTTTTTTTCTATATTTCCTATAGTTACAAACATGTAAGGAAACAAATTTAAACAAAATGGTGAATAACCAATGATTATTTGATATTTTCAGCATTATGAATCAATAACAATTTGTTTCATACATACAAATGCACATAGACAAATAATTATAGAAAAATCATAAATACAACACACCATATATGTAATGGCAGAGTGAGAAGTTATTAAATGGGGGCCCTTCCTCCTTAGCTATACTCCACCATGTAAAACTCAGCTATAAAAATTCAATGAACAGAGTGCAGATGAAAAACAAATCTCCTTCATATTGTTGGATAAATATTATAATAACAACATCAATTTCTCAAGAAATATTCCCTTTATTTTCCAATGAATAGGTATTTATACATCAGGACTGTATTGGACATGATCAAATCAAATCCCCTAATGAAGAATTTGAAATTTACAATTTTAGCTAATATTCCCAAAATATGTGTTTTTACTAATTTGGGAAAACTTAATTTAAAGCATACCCTCCATCTCTTAAATTGTAGCATATTTTGCAAAACCATCCAATATTTACTAAATTTGGTGGTTTTTGAAAAAAATCAATGTCTCAAAATCTTTAGATTCTCCTCCATTATCATGCAAATCAAGTCGTAATATGGTTGTTAAGAAAAATTGTTGCCAAAACTTTAGGGTTGATTGGAAATTTTACCAAGCCTTATAACTTACATGTATGAGATGGGTGCAGTGCAATGGACATAAATCCATATTGTAGGTGTCCTTTACCAAATCCAATTGGAATATTTTCATTCAAAACCCTGCAACTATCTCAAACTACTCCAATTATAAGTTTTTTGGAAAAACTTAAAATTACAGGTTTTACACGTTTTTTTGGAAAAACTTGTAAATAGAAATGAGCTACGATTTTTCATCAAAAAAACCAACTCAATCAGGGAAATATTAGAAACGTAGCATGATTTTGACCTTACATACCTTTGATATCATAATCATAAATGTTTGGAATTTTAGAATAGCAAAAAGATAGAATATGAGGAAAACGAAAAGGGTATGCTAATACAAACAATCAAAACCACTATATAAAATGAGTCAATTTGGAGGCATAACAAAGTATAAAGAGAATAAAATTCAACTAGATTAATTTAAACATAACAAAAAATTTACCTCTCTCATATGGTGGCTCAATTGGGGTGAAGGAGATGTTGTGACACCCTCTCGAATCCAATTCCACATATTGATATGGAATCAAGTCTAAGGGATGTTTCTCCTCATTTCCTATAATATTGAGAAAATCCACTATGATCCTAGCTGGGAAGTTGGGCTTCCCCCTCTTGGGAATCATCTTCCATTGCATGTACATATGCACCTCTGTCAATGGCCCAGGAGGGCTACGGTCAAAAGATGGCCTAGTGGCCATAAATCTCTCAAAAAATAGACAAAACAACTTTAAACTTAAATGGAAGTTTACCTTCCCATCAAACTACGTACGTCATCAATATAGAGCATAAAAAAATTGATATAAAAAATAGAATCCCACCTAATGCATATAGGTATATTCACTAAAGCATCAACATAATACAACAGAGAACATATAATGCACTACCCATCAGTGCTGAGGTGTGTGATGATCGTCACCAACAAAGAGATGCATCTCACCTCCTCTCTTCAAAAAGAAGCAATGGAAATATGTTCACCACACACCTGAAACTGAGCAGGGTTGACATTGTGGACACTTATATATCTCTGAGCATAGACTAACCAACTATTTGTTGTAGCTCTATATGGGACATCAAGGAACTGGGAAATCCTCCCCTCTCCTAAAGACCACAGGGATGAGCTATATGTCATTCGCAATGGGTCGGTACCAATGATCAATACCAACAAAAAATTCCTACCTATGATGATCCCAACATTGGCTAAAATGAATGAGAAATGTGATGTTCCCCTTTAGGAATGTCTCTTCCGGATAGAAATTTAGGAGGCCAACACCCATTAAGAGGTCTCTAGTTTGATCAATAATGGAATGAGGGTATAATTCCCTCTCCTTCTCTATGACCTCCCACTCTCTCACAAAGTTGTATTGATTAACTTGTTCATGTTGATGCTTCCTTTCCTCACGACACTCAAGTCTCTGTTTCACATTTAAAATCAATCAATATCATAAATATACATGTAAAAGAGTCATGTGAGAATTATATTTACTAACATCAACTATTAATTTTTTTGCAAAAAAAACATAAGCAGTGCGCCCATATAATCTCAACACATCGCTACTGATGAACTTGCACGTCATGTGAGAATTATATTTACTAACATCAACTATTAAGTTTTTTGCCAAAAAAGCATAAGCAGTGCGCCCATATAATCTTAACACATCTCTACAGATGAACTTGCACATGCAACTCACCAATAATGATGTGTTTAAATAAAAAAAAGACGTGTTAGTAATATATTGTTATATTTAAAATAAACATTCATCAAAATCGATGTGTCATCAATTAGACGCACCTATGCGTTCTCGTTACCCCATTGGACCATTGCATGGTGTGTATTTCTTAGTTTAAAACATTTAAAATGTGATAATAGTGTAGCTAGTGTAGATCAATGCACTATAAACTGCTACACTAACATGCACTAGGAGCACCATTCAATCATGTTTTTTATATTTTATGGTGAATTTTTAAATTGGGTGTATGATTCTTCTATATCTAGTAAGTGCACTATCAATGATGCGTTGATGTGAACTAGAAGCACCATCAAATTTTTTAATGGTAAATTTAAAATGAGGGTGTACGATGCACCAAGTACACCTAAGAGAACCGATGTGATGCACAGAGAAGGTGCACTAACTTGCACGGGGAGCACTATTAAAGTATGATTTTTACGTTTTATGGTGAAATTATAAATGGGGTTTATGCTATGTTTAGATCCAGTAAGTGCATCGTTAACGGTGCATTGATGTGAACTAGAAATAATGTCAATTTTTTAATTTTTACTGTAATTTTAGAATGGGGGTGTACAGTTTTCCAGGTACACATTGATGCACCAATACGGTGTGCTGAATTTATCTATATTCACCAAAAAACTGTGATTTATTTGTGATTTAACGATGCGTTATTTACACATTAAAGCACCAAATCTATGATATGATGGTGCAACAAACACACGATTGAACGTTTTATAATTTTCTGAATTAAATTTTTTTGATACAACGATGCGCTAGGAAACTGTCGGCACACTATCACACTAGTGCTCCTACTACAAAGTAGTGCACTGATACGATGGTGTGGAACTTTTATCTTAGTGCATCATAGTATATTTGGTATGTTTTTATTATGTATTTATGGTGCACTTAAGACATGTCAAGGAACTTGGTTATAGTGCGGTGTGTTTTATAATGGACATTAGTTTATGGTTAATGGTTATATTTTAATTATGGTGTTCGGTGTGCTACGAAATGAATAGTGCACCATTTTTATGGTGTGTTTCTACCACAAACGCACTGCATGTACTGCATCTATAAATTTTATAGGGTGCATTGGTTAGCAAAGCTATCCAAACGACTCAAACACACCACATGATTTTTTTTTATATGAAAAATTAATGGTTAATTTAAAAATTAATCTTCTAACAAAATTAAATTGTGAGGTAACAATCAATTTACCTGGTTTGTTTCACATCGAGGAGACATTAGAGCGATGTATGCAAATTTTGAAAATTTTTCCACCATTTGGCAAAACTCAAAATGCAGTCAAGAGCTAATAGGAAAAAACAACATTTCCACGTGCAACATAGATGCCAAGGAATCTAAGGGGGGTGATGTATAACACTAATGTTGTTGGGATTAGAAGCATTGTAGAATGTAAAAATGCTTTTTATGCTGCGGTATTTTTTTTTTATAAAACCCTTTTTTGATGCACCTGAGTCTTAAACGCACCAGGGCCGTTGTCAATAGAAACCACACTACAAATGAATTTTAAAGTAAAATAAAATGAGCCACATATTTTTCCCTAAGACAGTGCGTCTAGTTTTATGATGTACCAGTGCCCTCCATACTATAAAACGAACTACAAAATAAATTTGAAATAAAAAATTAATCCTAATGCAATGTTCCTAATTTAAGGATTCACTCGTATGATTTATATTTAATAAATGAAATGGCTGCAAATTTTTTTTTTTGCTTAATGATATTTTTGGTCACGGTGCAACATGATTTATAGTAGCTCTGGTGCATGGTGGTTGCAAACAAACCAGTGCGTTCATATTGAATAAGTGCACAAAAAAACAACATCTGCTAAAACCTCTAACCACTTGCCTCCACTAGTGACCTCCGCTATAAACATATATTTGGGCTCATTTGAGAGGAGAATCCACTATAACCATTGCTAAAGGGTGTTTTCCTTGTAATGGATAAACCTTGAGTGGGAGCTTTGTGTAGTGAATCATGTGTAAATAAAATGACAACTAGTTTAAAAAAATAGAGAATTTTAATGTCCATTAGTTTGAGTTATGGAAGTTGTTGGGTCACCAAAATGTCATCTTTCCACATATTTTCCCCTTGGATTTTAATCATTTTCTGCTTCTCTGTTACCTTGTTTTAAGTCCATTTAAAAATTTATATATGGGATTAGGAACATTATTTCCCAATGCATTTATTTTAGAATCTTGGGTGAATTTATGATTAAATATTAGAAAAAATAACATGTTTTCGCTTAACCTTGAAAGTTCGGTGAATTTTGTGGTGTTTGTTGATAATGGGTTGGAACGCACAAAGTGCAGTACCACCACTAATAGGAAAGGCATGGACAAGGAAATAATTCAACCTCGAAGAATGAAGTGACCAAAAAAATATGACATTTTGGTTGAGTTAGTTAGAAATTGGTCAAGTGGACCATTTTGTAATGGCCTAGTGAGCCTATAAATAGAGTTAGAATTGTAAATAAATAATCAACTATCAATGGATCAATCAACTTGGGAATGGTTTTGGTTTTGTGATATATTTTATGCATCTCTTGTATGAAGGCTCTTCCTTGTGAATTGAATGTGATTTGTAATTTTGGATCCTCTGTGTTGTTTGGTTCTACAGACTACGACATATTTTCTAGACACTTTTCTGCATCATTAATGAGATCTGTGTCAATTTGTGATAGAACAAATTAATTGATGAATGAATGATGACGATACTACTGTGTTTTTCTTTTTAAATGCTATTTTCATGATGCAAAGTATAACAATATTAGTTAGTGTGATCCATGTTGATATCTTTGTCGATCTTACTCTAGGTAAAAGGTACGTGAATCCGAATACTGGTAGTTCTGGTCGATTCAAATCTAGGTTGATGTGATTACAAATTGTGATGATAAGTAGGTCTAGGAGTTAGTACTATTGCATTATCATGTATTTCAAGGTAACATTGCGATAGATTAGAAGATAGCATGAATTCCTCTTCACACTGCAGAAACTTGGTTCCTACAGCCCTCCCTTAGAAATCTCGGGTAAAACTACAGCTGCTCCGCATGTATTGTTGGAAGGGGTAAAAGCTTTATGGTCTGGTGTTTAGGGAGTCTATGTCAATGGTTATTTACAACAGTGCGAAGTGAACCCATGTCGACAGAACTTTGTCAACAAATGGTTCCATTCTCGGGACCATACTAGGGAAAGGAAGATGACATGTTGCGGCATCCAATGAAGCCGAAGATCCAGGATTGGTTTGATATAAAATCCTGAGAGTTTGCAGAAGAAGATAACCAGAACCTGATATTGACAACATAATATTGGTTGGGAAAATATATATACTTCTATATTCACGAAATATTCTTCGCTGAATTTACGATAATATTGTATGAATGGTTGGAACAACTTACTTTCCAAAAGAAGAATTTCTATGGAGGTGAACTAAATCACTGGACTTTGGAGCTAATAAAATACTGAGAAAGATGAACACCAAATATTCAAGGATTTTCGATGTGCGGATAGACAACATTTTGGAAGGTTACATTAGTGAGTTTGTTGTTAACACAGTCAAATATTATAGTGACGTAGAAAGGGAATATTTTAAGAGACCGAGGGGAATATTCTATTGTCATTGCAACTATGGATCAAGATGCTCATTTGTGAAAAAGGAATACTCAATATGAATTCCGACAAGTAAATCCTCGGTGTGAAGAGGTTTTGGGTACTACCAGGGTAACGGTTTGATGGAATGATATGGGGTGTATGGATGGGAGTGACGATGAGGCTGTGAGGGAAGTCACAGAAGAGTGTTGTCTCCTATAAACTGGGGTGAGGTTCCAGAAGGAAAATAACAGGAGGACTGAGGAGATTCTCAGTGTTACTGGAGCAGAAAAATGCGGAAATGGACCACAAGGGACTAAGCGACCCTAAAGTGACAAAGGAAACGACTAGGCTATGTCTAAACCTGAGGAAATACCAACCCAAAGCTACAACTTACCTACAACTCCATACACTATGTCTAACATAGGAGGAAGAAACGTGATTTCATCGCACAGTTGTCTTGTGTGTCAAAATAGTAGTAATAGTAGTGGATCAACAATCATTGAGAGGAGAATCAGGATGGCGGGTGATGACATAAAGCTATCCTTGTTTCAGGATAATGGGACTAAGTATCCTAAACAATATTGGTTCTTATGGGAATTAGTGTGGATGGTAAAAAAATTACACAATGAAGATATAAAGAAAGGACAACTAGAGATGACTTTTTGGGGTCGAGCATTAGAGTAGTATATGAAATTTGTGCAAGTACCGACGGGGCATCCCTAGAATATCCTAGCACAAAAAAGGTCTGAACTAATTGAAACATTTAAAAAACTGAAGTTAGAATCATAGTATAATACCGAGTTGATGGAAATGAAGAAATTTTCCAATGAGTCAGTGTGGGATTTCGATCAGCGGTTCAAAACTCTAATGGCGAAATTTAGCTTCAAAATGATTAATGTACAACACAAATAATGGTTCATCATAGCCTTGGTATGCCATATCCACATGTCACCTATGCAACAATAGATCACATCTCAGGTGGAAGCCCTGGACTTTGCGATGAAGTTCGAGGCTTCACTAATCGAAGAAATAGGAATTGGCATGAGCCAGATCTAGTCAGAGTTGGTGAGCCTTACTATCTAACTGTAGGATATTAAGAAAGGGAAATAATTCTATGAAAAAGTATGGTGCAATTGATGTCTATATAAAGGACATCATAAGGATATGCATCTGGAACTCTGTGAATATTTATAATCTAGGCTCCAATCCTACTAAGTCAAGGAGGATTTCCCTGGTGTCGAATTTGTTAAATGAGAGGACATCGATAAGAGGAATGCGTGTACTTACAGAAGATTGTGTCAAAACCAGCTAGCATTTTTTGCAACTTCTATCGGTTAGTGGGTTATGAATAAAAGGATTGTATATCTTATGGTTTGGTCCAAGAAAGAACTATGGATACATACTTTATGAAGGGGGAGGAGCAATGACCAATGAAAAACTTCAACCGCAATCACAGTAATACTCAGCCACAATGTAATCATCCATAGTTGCATTACAATCAGCCACAACTGTAGTATAATCAACCACAACTGCAATATAGCCAGCCACAACCTCAGTATATCCTACCATAACAACAATTTAACCAACAACAGTATAACCGTCTGTCATAATAACAACAAGGAGGATTTTGAGGAGGATTCCGAGGAGTTCATAACAAAGTCTTTGGTGATGGAGGATTTATGGGTCAAGGTCATGGACCAGTTATGTGCTATAATTGTAGAGTATTGGGACATTATCAAAGGGACTGCCTAAATCTAGCATCCTGGTGTACTTACTGTAGCGTAGCATACCACACTGTCGAGGAATGTCGACAATTAATTGAAAAATGGCAAGATAGGAACACGTCACAACCAAAACTGAACTAGACTGAAAATAAAAATAAAAATAAAAATAAACATTCTAGACCAAATGTGGGGAATATATCACCAGAACTAAGGGCTCAACTAGTACACATTGGTGTAGTAACGAGAGGATGAGTTACAATAGGAGATGACATACCACGACTAAATTTTTGGCCTACAGCTAGACATAAATCCAATTTGATGTAGAGATGGAGAAAGAAACCTTATTCAAAGTGAAAGACACCTTGATCAAGGACAATGGTAAGTTACCCATTTACGAGATGCTGTCGAGTTTTGATTCGACAAACTCACTAGGTTTTAAAAGAAAGGAGGGTACCTTGAAATTTTTTCTTGAAAGATTCATAGCATTAGCAAAATATCAAGATGCGTTAGCATATATAGAATTTTTTTTGTATCAACAGGAAGAAGAGAAACATGATCTCCCATTCAATTCATTGCAAAAGAAGAAAATAGGAAGAGAAATGAGAATTCATGTATAGATAGGAGAATATGACGTAGATTCAGTCATCTTGGATCTAGGATCGGATGTGAAAATCCTAACTAAGTAGAAATGGGAAATAATGGGTAAATCATAGTTAATATGATCCCCTGTACAACTTCCTCTAGAAAATTAGGTTAAGGTTTCTCCAATTGGATGAGTACCTCATCTATCTTTCGATGTTAAAGGACTGAAGATGTATGCCAACTTTTATGTTATTGAGATAGTCAACAATACCAGCCCATATTCTGCATTGTTGGGAACTGATTGGGAGATGGAAAATGTGGCGGTTATCAATTTCAAGAAAATAGCATTGACATTCGAGAATCATGACACAAGAGTCATTTCCCAATTAGATCAATATATTGAACCAGTAAAAGATGAATTCATATGAGGTTGGGATAATTCCTATAATGTCTTTAAATACTACATCAATCCCAGTTTGGATGGAGAATTGGGATGGAAAAGTATCAACTCAGCGTCTTCAAATTCAGATGAAGTGCTAGAAACTTGCAGAACGGTTTTCACAAAGTATCAATCCAGAAGTGCACAAGAGTCACTCAGTTGCTAAGATGGGTAGCGACGAAAGTACTTGATCTATCGACATATGAAGGATTTCCTAAGCTAACAATTTTCTTTAGCAAATTTGAAGACAGAATATCTGAACCACAATGTTTGTTAGAACTAGAAGAGGCATTCAAAGATACTTCGACAAGATGGTGGGATACGCACAAGGAGCCAATCGCATATTAGAAAATATGTTGATGATTAATGAAAGTTTGGTTTGGGGAGGACAAACATTACCAAGGGAAGATATACGATGGAAAAAATGATCCAAATGACCATTTGATAACCTTCCAAACATCATGGGTACTGAGGAAAAAGGATAAATGGGTTCATGCATTCATCCATACGCTGGATGAAATACATCAAAGATGGTATGTCCTTGCAGAGCTGCAAAGGGAAACAACAACATGGGAATACTTGACAGTCAGCTTCAGCCATACTTTTAGTTTCACAAGCAAAAATCCATTCATCCATAGTGCGCTATAGGACATACGCGATGAGATATTGGAGATATCTCTAGCTGAGCTACCAACGAGATCACAATGGAAACCAACACCACAGATGATGATGGAATGCTACAATGTATTAGGAGAACCTGATTATGAAGATGATCCAATAGTTTTCGAAATTCTACAGTCAGAAGGAAGCCATGACATCAAAGCACCATAAATTCCATGCAAAAAATTCAAGCAATCGTTAAAGATAAAGAAGGTCAACATTGGGACAGAAGAAGACCCAAATTTTGCTTGAATTGGAGATTACTGGGATGATTCAGCGATGGGGAATGTCACTGATCTACTACATGAGTTTTAGGACTTGTTACCGACTAAATTTTCTGTGATGAAAGGGATTTGAGGGGAATTGGGAGAAATGAATATTCCTTTGAAACCTTATGTGGAACTAATAAATCAACGACCATATAGATTGAATACAATATACAGAGAGCCATTCAAAAAAGAATTAGAGTGAATGTTGGATGCAGGAATTATCGATCCTATCAAATAATCAAACTGGATCATCCTGATGGTTGTACATGAAAAAAATACTGGTGAAATATGGATTTGCATCGATTTGAGAAAACTGAATGACGCAAGTCTGCACGATCTATTTTCAACATCATTTACTAACAAAGTGCTGGAAGGAGTCATAAGACAAGAAATATATTCACTTAGGAATGGATTTTTAGGATATCATCAAATAAGGATTGTGAAGGAGGATTGGAACAAAACTACTTTCATGATAGAATGGGGTTTTAAGTATACCGTGATGTCATTTGGTCTCAAGAATGTGCGCATGATATTTTCAAGGATAGCCATTATGGCATTCAAATACCTCATCCATATGTTCTTAGCAATCTATATGGATGACTAGATCGTATGTGGGATGGTAAAAGACCATACTATGAACCTTCGACTGATGTTATAAAGGTGTTCACAACATTAGATTTTGCTTGATATGAAAAAATGTATATTTTGTGCACCATTTGGAATTATATTGGGACACATTGTATACAAGGAAGGAATGTTGGTCAATCTTGTTAGATTTTTAAAATTAAAGCTAGCATTATATTAGGATCTTTAAGTGAGAGAATAACAAGCACAACAATCAAACATAAGAGACAATGAACACAAAGTTTTTCCTTAGGGAAACCATAAAGGATAAAACCTCGCAACTTCCTCAGAATCAACACCAAAAGAAAATCCCCAAAAACAATAAGATGATCTCCTGACAGTAGTAGTCTCTCTCTCTCTCTTGTCCCAACAACTTCTTCTCTCTCAGTCATGCACTAGAACTGAGTGTGAGTGAGTGTATGATAAATAGAGATGCTCACTCTCTATTTATACTAATTCCCAACTTGAAAATATCTCACTAGGGCTGACTTCTCTAGGAGAGTCTAATAACCCTAGGGCCCCACAACTATGAGGACTTTAACCCTTGAACAATAGGAGGGTTACCCATAATGAATTGACATGACTTGTTTACATTACTGAATTCTGATGGGAACATCGGGGCATGACATGACTCAATTACATTACAGCTACTTCTGGAATAAACATCGGGGTACAATACATAAAATATACAAGTGAATACATTCTGAAGTTACATATACATCAACACTCCCTCTTAACTAGGAAGATATTCTCTCGACACAATTTATCAGCACAAGTCTTCTTCTCTCGATCATCATCGATTTATCGTCATCTTCATCTTCAAGTCATCTTCATCTTCAAGTCATCTTCATCACTAGATCTGGATCATCACTCTATCTGGATCATCATCACTGCTGGATCATCGTCACTAGATCATTATCAAGTATGGATCATCACTTGATCTGGATCATCATCACTGAATCATCACTTGATGTGGATCATCATCACAGGTTCTATCTCATGATTCTTATTGTCATAGGAAGTTCTACAGAGCCAGCCCTTTTTCATGCTGATTGTAGGCCTAGCCTTCATGTACGTCTTCTTCAGCGCTTACATCTAACCCTAAGTTAGAATGTCCTACCCAGCACTTACATCTGACCAATAATGCAAGAAAGGCATGCCCATCACTCACATCTAACCTCATCTTGTCAGAAAGGCCCAGCAATCATACCTGACCATGTGTAAACACATCGCGCTAGAATGGATCTACACTTATATCCAACCATGTGAGAACACACTGCATCAAAATGGATTTGCACTTATATCCAACCATGTGAGAATACACTGCATCAGAATGGCTCTGAATTTATATCCAACCATGTGAGATAACACCACATTGGAATGGATCTCAGTCCCAGACTGAGTATTCCTGGTAACTGAGGTGCCTCCATTCTCGTAGAGAATGGTATTCAACACTTATATTTGACCAAGTGTAAACACATCATGCCAGAATAGCTCTGCACTTATATCTAACCATGTGAGAACACACCACATCGGAATGGCTCTCAGTCCTAGACTGAGTATTCCTGGTAACTGACCAGGTGCCTCCATTCTCCTAGAGAATGGAATTCAACACTTATATCTGACCATGTGTAAACACATCATGCCAAAATGGCTCAGCACTCACATCTGACATAGAAAGAGTGAATCCTCTCACCATGACAGAATGGCTCATCCCTTACATCTGACTATGGAAGGAACCAATCCTCTCACCATGTCAGAATGGCTCACGAACTCATCACTTCCCCTTGGAGGGAACCTCAATCTAGAGAACACCAAGATATGCTTTGACTTGTCATGGAACACTGGGTTCTTAGAGAACTTCATGCAACTCTAGTTGTCACATTATATACAAGTAGCATCCAACTGGAGATCAAATAATTTAGACAGTAGCTTCCTTAGCCATACTGCCTCACAACTAGCTGAACAAGATGTGACATACTCTGCTTTAGTTGTACTCAGTGCCACACAAGACTTCTTCCTACTAAACCAAGAGATCACACCTGATCCCATACTGAAGAAACATCTTGAAGTGCTCTTTCTATCAATGGCATTTCCCTCCCAATCTGAATCAACATAACCTTCTAGGTTAATCTTCTAATTTTCCTCATACTTGAGTCCATAATCAACTGTACCCTTCAGGTACCTCAGAATATGCTTTGCAGCAATCAAGTGAACATGTCTCGGATCTATCAGGAACTAGCTCAAGGTATTCATGGAAAAGAAAATATCTAGTCTCATATTTGTCAGGTACATCAAGGACCTAATCATCTGACAATTCATCGTGGCATCAACCGCTTCTGATGAAGCATCACTCAATAGCTTTAGGTTCGATGCCATAGGTGTGGTTATGTCCTTGCAGTCCATCATCCCAAACCTCTTTAGGATCTCTACTGCATACTTCCCTTGTCTGAGGCAGATTTGTTGGAGCAGGGCCCCACAGCTATAGGAAAAGATGCTATATCGGAACAAGAAAGTCAAAGGAAACAGTACCAAAAGCGGCCGAGAAGAGAGCTCAACCACTGCATTTAATGCAGCAGTGACAACAGAAGGGTTCAGCTACCCTCATGAATGGAGAAGGCGCAACAGGTGGAGGTATTAAAGACAAAGGACAGAATGGGAGCAACCAAGGAAGCGGTGCCCATACCCATGATCAGCGCCGGAAATCGTGGAAGACTGCTGAAAACTGCAATGTGACTAGTAAGAGGCAGTCCAAAGTACAGAAAGGCCAACTGTCACAGTTAGGGTTTTGGGTTACTGTTGGGATAGGCCCACAGTTTTGTATCACGGTGAGACCTTCGGGCCACCTATTTAAGCATGTATTTTCTATTATGAAAGGTTAGACAGTAGACAGTTAGATAGTTGGTCAGTTGGGTTGGTTAGGTTGTTACTAGTTGTCATCAGTATTGTAAGACATTGAGGAAGAGTCGGGCTCTGGTTCTGTTGTAAAATCTGCAATTATCTTACTATAACCAGCAGCCGACTCCTTGATCATGAATGTAACAATCCGTAGGGATTGAGAGAGAGAGAGAAAGGATATATTGTAAGAAGAAAACATTATAGAAGAAAAGAGATCTAAGAGAGAAGGGCTCCCGGCTGAGTGCGTGGAGTTTCCCAAAAGATCTCAAGCTGCATAAGAGGTTGCAGTGAAACTGTGTACTCTCTCAAGATATAATAAAACACAGTTCTTGTGGACGTAGCTTCCTCCCTAGAAGTGAACCACGTAAAATCCGTGTGTTGTGTGACTGTTCATGTGATTGTGCTTTACCTCTTTGCTATCTATTATCCATTACATGAATGTTTCTTATCAGTTAATGAATGTATGTATGCTATCCTTTGGTTTACAGCAACATAGAAGGTTAAAATGTGAGTTGAATGTGTCGAGTATTCTATATATGAGTTTATCAGTGCTTGATTCACAATAGTTAATAGCTACCATGTTAAGTGACTTCTGTATATGAGTTCAGCAAGTTGAGTGTCATTGATGTTAAGCATGTTAAACTATAGAAGCTTAAGTAAAGTTGTTTAACACCTTAAAGAAGGAAATTGAGCTATTATACCTAGAAAGGAGGCCTCTAGACCTTGAGAGTTGATGAGCATATTGAGTCTTACTGTAGGAAATATCGCGGCGTAGAAAGGCGATATCGCATTGTCGGGGAAGCTGCGGTGTGAGATATCACAGGTTAAGAGTTGAACAGAAGAGAATGTTGCGCATCGTCTTAGAAGCTGCGATGAAATAAGAGTCAGTTCCATAACAAAGTCAGCTAGAAATAGAGAAGTATCCCTTGCTGAGAGAAATCCCATTGGTTAATAAGAGTCCAAAGGACCTAGGATGCTACAGAGCCTGGCTGAGGAAACCTGATTCTTTAGCCACCCCATCTAGGATCACTTCGGGTGAGAATTCAGGCCATTCTACGGTCTTTCGCCAAAAGGGCCAGTGAGCTAGGGTTTTTTTGGTACAATAAAGTAAACCTAGGTCTTCCCAATTCGAACCAACAAATGGTTCCGTCGCCGGTTTTGAACAAATTGAAGAGCTGATGTTCTGTTGGAATCCTACTAAAGAAGAACTTAACCGGTGGGTTGAGTCTAAGGAAAGAGAATTTGCTGAAAAATAAAACACGAGTCCTAGGCTTAGTACAGAGGACTGGTTACAGAAACATATCTTCACAGACTTGCATGAGATATTTTTTGTGACCTATGCAAATGAGTTGTATGATTGGTTGTCAAAGTTGAATGATAAGCATATATTCAAGAAGAAAAGGAACATTGTCTGGACACCGGAGTTGATTCACACCGTGAAGAGCATAGATAATCCCATTTTGCGGGTAGTAGACTTCTGGCTTGTGAGTTTGCTGGAAGGTTTCATTACAGATTTTGCAGTTGATCAAAGAAAGAGTTTCAGTGAAGTAGAGAGGTACTTCTTCAAAGGATGTCGCGGTAAGTACTTGAATTCTTTAAATTTGTTCCTTAAGATGTTATTATATGAAAAATGAGTACTAGATATATTCTCAGATGAATAAGTTAAGTAAGTGTAATGTCACAAGAGTTTGAAAGTGATTCTGAAGAAATTGGATGTACATGTAGCGGTAAGAGATATAAAGTAGATTTCAGATCTTCCTTCTTTGAAGACAGTTCAGATAGTACTAGAGAACAGAGTCAAAGCAATAGAGAAAAAACAGCAAGGGGTATCCCTTACCAGGCTTATACACCACAGAAACCGATCGGGACTCAGAATAATCCCGTAGGAACTCCATCTAGGAGTTCACACACAGTACATACTACCTTTACACCACCTCCATTTACACCGCCAAGTGGTAGTAATACAACAAATCAGAATCCACCACGTAGAAACAGAATGGGGGATGACATGAAATTACCTACCTTTATGGGTACAGGGGCAGAAGACCCAGAACAACATTGGTTCCTATGTGAAGCTGTATGGACCATTAAACAGATCCAAGATGACAATACTAAGCTTGTCCAGTTGGCTACTACACTTAGAGAAAGAGCTTTAACATGGTATATGAAGTATACATCAGTGCAGATTAGAACACTCATAGAGGTCAGGACCGCAATGATTAAGGAATTTAAGAAACCCAAGTCTAAGTCACAATGTATCATAGAACTTACAGACATCAAACAGTTACCCACAGAATCAGTATGGGATTTCGATCATAAATTTAAATCTCTTATAGACCAAGTTAGTTTTGAGTTTGCGCCGGAGCAGCATAAGGAATGGTTCATCGCAGCACTGCTCCCTCATATCAGACTTCCACTAATGCAACCGAAACTCCATATGCAGGATGAAGCATTGGAGATGGCAATGAAACTAGAGGCTTCACCTCTAGTTGAGACTAGTGCAGGTATGACAAACTTATAGAATCAGTTAGCCAATCTCACTTTACAGCTACATGAGATTAAGAAAGGAAAAGAGGTTGAACAAGAATTATGGTGTACAAAGTGTAAAGGACATGGCCATACCAAAGATAACTGTCCAGTATTTGTAGAGTATCTAGCAAGTGGGGATCCTAACCCCTTAGTATAGACTCAAGGGCTATGGTGTGAAATCTGTAGAACAAGAGGGCATAGACCATAGGAATGCCCTTTACTTCAGAAGTATGTACAAACTCCCAAGAATTTATACTGTAACGTCTGTAAGTCAGTAGGACATGATGAAAATAATTGTAGAGCTTATGATCTCATGATAGAGAGAAAACATGACTTCTACAGAGTCCATTCAGAGACATATAGACCAGCAGCAGGACCACAACATGAACCAGCTCATGATGGCCGTGGTGGAGGATTCATAGGACGAGGCCATGGTGGAGGCTTTGGCTGTGGCCATGGACCGATTGTTTGTTACAACTATGGAGCTGTAGGACATTATGCTAGAGATTGTCAGAACCCTACTACAACATGTAAGTATTGCAAGTCCTATGATCATACTATAGAAGAATGTCCTATCCTGATAGCCAAGATTAAGGATCCTAATCCAAAAGTAAACTAGAATATTCAGCTTATTGCTACTGAGCAGAAAGAACCAGAACCAAGCATTAATGTTGTAACTCGAAGTGGTGCTTCTACTAGTAGGACATCACAGGATGCTGAAAAGAATACAGGTCCGAAGTGGGTGCGTAAAGCAATTGATAAATCTACACCACTTGACCTGCAAAAGAACAAAGAAACATTTCAGAAAGCTAAAACTTTCTTTACTGACCCTACACCAGCAGGATCGTAGACATTTCCTTATAGGGGTATACCGCAGCAAAAATCTTGTGGCATTAGTCCTGTGCAAATATCGCAGGCTACCACATCTGGAAGATGTGAAAAGGATGAGTTGACAGGAAGTGTACAATCCTTCTTGCGGAGCTGCTTGAAACTCGTAAGAAATGAGAAAGCCATAGGAGAGCTTCAACGCATCATAGATCAGTTTCAACAGTCTTCTTCCGTGAGTAGTACGCAGCATGTTGTTCATAATATTATGGGCCATACAAGAACAGGAAGAGAAATGAGACTCACAGCACAAATTGGAGAGTTTGAAATGGATGAGGTAATCCTAGATTTAGGATCAGAGGTAAATGTTCTTACTAAACAAACATGGGAATAGATGGGTAGCCCTAAGTTAGCCAGATCACCTATCCATCTACGACTAGCCAATCAGCAGAGGGTATCACCACTGGGTTGATTACCGCAAGTACTAGTTGATATTGACGAAGTTCACAGCTTTCCAGATTTTGAAGTCATAGAAATTATTGGCGATAGCAGACCGTATCCAGCTTTATTAGGTATTGATTGGGCAATTGATAACATGGTTGTTATTGATTTGAAGAAAAGACAAATGACCTTTGAGGATAAACAGATTCGAGTCATTGCATCGTTGGATCCTTTTCAGGGTCCTCGATACATTGAACCTATCAGAGCAGAGGAAGAGGTGCATAATATGGAGAGCTTCTATTAGATGACTGCTAACCAGAGTGATTATGTCAACCCCACCGTGGAAGGAAATATTAGTTGGCGATGCGATAGCTCATGCGCATCGGATTCAGATGTTGGTTTAGAAAATTGGCAGAATAGACTTTATGAAGTCTCAGCTCGCAGATGTGCATTTATGAATAAGTCACTACGTTGGATTGGAACATAGATTAAGGATATTTCGTCATTTGATGGCTTAGCATATGTCAATGAATTTTTACAGCAGTTTGAGTAGGAAACCCCTGATGAGCAGAGGATGGCAGCTATTGACCTTGTAGTAAGAGCCACACCTGCAAGATGGTGGCATGCACATAAAGAAAATATCGCATCATGGGATTATTTTAAGAGATTGATGGCGATCAGATTCTCTAATGACAAGGAGTGTTTCCAGTAGAAATTTACAGGATAAAGTGACCCCAGGTCACATATTAAGATTTGTGAACAGAATTTGTTGGAAATTCCAGAGGATGAATGGGTTCACCTATTCATTCACACTTTAGACACAGTCCCAAGGAACTGGTACACTGAGACAGAGTTGCGCAGAGGAACGATTACATGGCCAGTTATGATAGACAGCTTTCTACTCACTTTCACTTTTGAATCTGAGCACCCAAGAATTGATCAGGCTCTAGATATTATAAAGACTAAGATATTTGATGATTGTACCCTACCAGTGTATACTCATCTTGATTGGGCCATCTAGTTAAAACATGCACTAGAGTGTTACAACTTCACAGAAGAGCCAGGTGATGAGGATGAAAATCCTCGCAGTATCAACATTCCAGAGTCAGAAGGGACTCGTGAAGTTGAGGGACCAAAGCTAGACATTCCAGCTGTCACAGAGCCTATTAAGATTAAAAATATCAATATTGGCACATAAACAGAACCAAAGTTTGCCTCTATTGGAGACTATTGGGATGATGAAACGGTAGGAAACATCGCAGATTTTCTACATGACTATCGGGACTTATTTCCCAATAAGTTCATAGAGATGAAGGGAATAATAGGAGATTTGGGAGTCATGAGGATACCTTTGAAAGCGGATGCTAGGCCAGTTAAGCAGCATCCATACAGATTAAATCCTTATTATAAAGAAAAAGTTAAGGATGAGATTGATAAGATGCTAGCAGCAAGCATCATTGAGCCATTAGAAGAGAGCGAATGGGTTAGTCCCATGGTCGTGCAGGAAAAGAAAACTAAAGGAGAAATCAATATTTGTGTCGATTTGCGCAAACTCAATGACGCAACACTTCATGACCCATTTCTGACACCTTTTACTGATGAAGTTTTAGACAATGTGGGCGGACAGGAGATCTACTCATTCACTGATGGCTTTTCAGGCTATCACCAGATAAGATTTCATCCAGGGGATCGACATAAAACCACCTTTGTGACAGAATGGGGCTCATTCCAGTATACGGTAATGCCCTTTGGTCTTAAAAATCCACCGGCTATTTTTTCTAGAGTAGTAATTGCTGTCTTTAAGGAATACATCCATAAATTCTTAGAAGTCTATTTTGATGATTGGACTGTATTTGGATTACTCAAAAAACATATAGGATATTTAAAGCTCATGTTAGAGAAATGTAGGCAATATCAGATTTCTCTTAACTTGAAGAAATGTATATTCTGTGCACCATTTGGTATTTTGTTGGGTCATATTGTTTGCAGACAAGGCTTGACGGTAGATCCCGCAAAGATTGCCATCATTGTAAATCTTCCAGCACCCAACTCAGTCAAGCAATTGAGGATAGTGCTTGGTCATACATGGTATTATAGAAAATTCATTAAAGGCTATGCAAAGATCATAGCACCTATGGAAAAGCTGTTAAAAAAAGAAGTGAAATTCCTATGGAATGAGGAATGCCAGCAAAGTTTAGACACTCTTAAAGAGAAGATGGTTATAGCACCCATATTAGTATTTCTAGATTGGAACAAACCATTTCATGTACATGTGGATGCATCTGGCATCACACTAGGGATTGTCTTAACACATCTAGGAGAAGGGGGTATCAATCACCCTACCACGTACTCAAGCAGAAAGTTATCTACCGCAGAAAAGAACTACACCACTACAGAAAGAGAAGGATTAGCTATGGTGTATGCTCTACAAAAGTTCAGGCACTACCTGTTGGGTACCCCATTCAAGATGTTCAATGACCATTCTGCTTAAAAGTATTTGGTCAATAAGCCAGTGTTAGGGGGAAGGATCTGCAGATGGTTACTCCTATTTTAGGAGTATGACTTTGAAATTATTATAAAACCAAGAAGATTAAATGTCGGAACTGATCATCTGTCACGAATAGACTCAGGAGAAGAACCAAGTAATCTAGAGGATAACTTGCCAGATGCGCAATTGTTTTCCATCCAGATCGTAGATGAGTATTACGCAGATATTATTCATTTTCTCACTATAGGGTGGGCACCAGTTGAGTTTACTACACAACAAAAGAAACAGTTAGTTGTTAAAGCAGCAGACTTCACTTTGATCGCAGGACATTTATATAAGTTAGGTCCAGATGAAGTCCTATGTAGATGCGTTATGCCGAATGAGAAAGAGGCCATTATCAGAGAAGCACATTCAGGTACCGCAGGAGGTCATTTCGTGGGAAAAATCTGACTGCGTAGAAAATTCTAGCTGCAGGATTATGGTGTCCTACTTTTCATAAAGACACTAAGGAGTTTTGCAGATGCTGCGATATCTACCAAAGGGTAGGAAAACCTTTGCAGAGAGATGAAATGCCACTGCGACCATAGATTACGCTGCGGGCATTTGACAAGTGGGCTATAGATTTCGTGGGTCCTATCAACCCACCAGGGAAATGAACTGGTGCGAGATACATCATCACAGGAACAAAATACCTCATCAGGTGGGAAGAGGCCAAAGCAGTAAGGAATTGTGATGCTACTACAGCTGCACAGTTCATTTTTGAAAACATCATAAGTAGATTTGGATGTCCAGCAATTTTGATGAGTGATCAAGGCACACACTTTCTGAATCGCACTATTCAGGCATTGATGGAGGAATTTCAGATACCGCACCATAAGAGCACTCCCTACCACCCACAAGCTAATGGTACGGTGGAGGATTTTAACAAGATTCTAGAAAATGCTCTTACCAAGATCTGTAACAGCCAAAGAGATGATTGGGACCTCAGGGTTAATGCTGTATTATGGGCTTATAGGACCACATGTAAGAAAATTACAGGACACACACCTTTCAGCTTGGTGTATGGACAAGAGGCTGTTATGCCTGAGGAATATATTATTCCCAGTTTAAGAATTGCTCAAATTACTGAGATGGATGATACAGATACGATGAATGAAATATTAGCACAGCTGCTTGGCTTAGAAGAAGACAGATTCATCGCAGGATTTCATAAAAAAGTGCAGAAGGCACGAGAAAAAGATTGGCATGACAGGCACATCAAGAGCAAGATTTTTCAGACAGGAGACCTAGTGCTCCTTTATGACAGCAAGTTTGTTAAGTTTCCAGGGAATTTCAAGACACATTGGTTGGGGCCATATCAGATTGAACAAGTCATAGACGGAGGTGCCGTTCAACTCAGTAAACTGAACGGGGAGCTTGTTCCTACTTTGGTTAGTGGAAGTAGGCTTAAGATTTATAGTGATAGGCACTCTGCCTCTAAACCCTAACTTAGAGAATTAAGTGGTGCAGATGTCCAATGTAGTTGAAAGGAGGCATCGCACCCATAATTAGTCTACACCCTGAAAAAAAAAGGTTCTAAGTAGGAGGAATCGTAGCAGGAAATTTTATTTTGCGCAAGTCATAGGATGCTTGCAGAGTTTTTGAATGTTGCGGAGTCTCATGCCAATTTTTTGGTTTAGGACGATGCGGTGTGACATCGCAACGAGGCGATGCTCCCCGTGCATTGAAGACAAATTTGAAAAGGGACGGAGGGCCAGTCACTTCTCCTTTTGACAAGCAATTAATCTAGATATGACAGGTATACATTGCCCTAGATTTGGAAATAGTACAACGATTGTCCTAGATTTGGTAAATCTTGGTCGAGACCGGCGCCTGTACACAATTTTCAAGGGAGATTTGATTGGATTTTCAGCACTTAATGAGGATCGGGACGACGGGTGCTGTCTTATCCATGCAATAAATGCCACCAACGGGTCTAGCCTAAATGACTGTAGCTTTAGAGATTATTTCCTTCATTACAAATACACAGATCATTCAAACAGAAGGGTTACTTTTGTGATTTCTGAGAGTTATAGAGCAATTTGTAGAGTTTTCCCTATGCAGAGATACTCCAGTTACAGAGTGTTAGTTTTCCCTATTTTCGCAGCCATTACTAGTCCAGAGTATTGCACCAGATGATTTATGTCTGAGAAGGAACCTTTAGAAGACGTTGTGCGATGATTCCAGCATGGTGGCCTCGAGTCTGTTATGACGACGCCACCCAGGGTTGTGAAATTAGGTGCACCACAGGTCAGACAGATGCCAAGGATGAGGAGTCAAGATCAGATAGTAGAAGAGTCCAGCCCACAGTAGGAAGAAGAAATTCATATGGAAATAGAGTACATTGTGCCGCGAGTCGAGGATGCACTAGAGGTAACCATTCCCAAGGGTGCTAAGTTTCTATTCTGCTACCGTCGATTGATCCTCATGTAAAGGAGGATGGAGAACTGTTAGGATATGTCCCTGCTCTCAAATTTGCAGACTATAACCTTGGAGATAGTAAGACATATCCTCAGTTTCGGCTGGATCAGTATCTTACGGTTCAGAGGAACCCGAGGACCGATGTAGATGATTTTGTTCCTATGGAGCATGTCCAGATTCTTGAGCAGTCAGGCTTGCTCAATTTGTTGAGAATACCACACTTCGGATGAGGTGCAAAGGTTAATGCCATGGTGCGCGTGCTACTTTCCTATGTACATGGAGGTTACCTCTGGTTGGGTAACAGGGTTGATATGAACGTCGATTTGATACACCACATCACTGGGCTGTCCAAGATCAGTAAGGACCCTCAGACACATATATCAGGGAAAAGAAAGGATACTAAGCTACTAGCGCTTCTAGTTAACAAGTATAAGCTACAGAGAGGAGGTCGAGCTTATGACCTCGCAACCCTAGTAGATGATACACTCAGATTTACAACCAGTCTTCTTGCAGACAGACTGTTAGCCAAAGTACGCCTGAAAGAAGTCACATGATCAGTAATTCACCTTGCCGTGCAAGTCACAGAAGGTGAACAATTTAATTGGTGTTTGTTTTTATTAAATATTTTTCTTTAAGATTGTTTGACAGCACAGGATGAGCCAAACCACTGCTTCCACTTCTCGTGGCTGCTGGTATTATGTGCATTCATCGGGTGGAGAGAGCTGCCCCATACCGAGTTTATACAGCTACGAGGCGGCGAGTGTAGAGGCACGCACTATGAAAACTTATGGGAAAGCAATAGTCCAGCCAAGAAAAAGATCAATATGATAGTATTCTATGAATACTATAAGCTGTTGTAGCGAGTCATCTAGGAGACACCACGGATCAACACAGAGGTTGTTGACATGTATCACAACCGGCTTGATTTCATTGCGGATAGGCATACAATCTATCTGAGGCCAAAAGGGTTTAGAACGGATAATTGGGCTATTGGTTCATTCAGGATGACAGCGCAGGATGTAGAATATGTCATCAAAGACTTTGGTGAAGAATGGAAGAAGGCATTAGAAGATGCCGCAGCAGGAAATGTACCAATAGATACCACACCGTTAGATCCATTAGACAAAGGAAAGGATCAGGTGGGTTTAAAGAGGAAAGATGCAGTAGAAGTGCCACCAGCGGTACAAAAGAGGAAAAAATTCAAAGCCTTAAAGACAAATACAGAGACCGCACTAAAAGTGGATGACTATGAGCTCATCACATCGAGATTGAAGGATGAGATGTGGGACTCATTTTAGGTGATACAGACCTCACAGGACAAGCTGCAGAGCATGATTGATAAGCATCTTTTGGAGTTGAAGGCACTAACTGAGAAGACTACCGCAATGCATATTCTGCCAGTTAAGGAGACAGTAGAAGAAATCTCACAACCATTGACTTCCCACGAGGAAGTATTCACAAAGGATCGCATCAATACAGTGCTGATACCGCCAGGGAGCATCTGATTCCCTGCTTTGATGATTAATGTGCAGATATAGGTTAGAAAACCCATCGAGGTTAATCTGGCACAATTCCCCATTGATCAAATATAGATGATCCACCAGCAGATAGTCGCAGAGCTCAGGGATAGAGATATTGTGACTTATAAATAGAACACGTAGCTGAGACAACAGAATGCAGAGCTCACCACAAGTTTTCAGACAAAGGTGGAGGAGTTAATAGTATACAAAGAAAGAGAACAGGATCTAAGTCAGGTCCTGCAAAACATCGCATTGGAGTTACCCTAGTGTAACATCGATTTTTCCCTGCCTCTAACACAGAAAGTAAGAAGAATTGCAGATAGAGCAAAGGCTCTGGAAGAGATAGTGGTCAAGATGGAGGAAGACCACAAGGCGTAGATTGCTGAGCTTGAGGCTTGAGCACATGGCACACCTGAGGCAGACAAAGAAGAAAGGGCACATGCCTTTAGACTCACTTCAACATAGATGAAGTGTCACATGGATGATGCAGAGTCATTGCTAGTTGATGCGATGAAGACATGGTCGGAGCTAGAAGAGTTCACAGCTAAACTGGATTTGCAGCAGAGCATCCAGCACATAGAAAATGAAACAACAACAATAAAAGAAGAAGTCGAGAGCTTAGGAGCTCTTGCAAAGATGAAGAAGATGAAAAAGATGAACCGCTTGCAACAGGAAGCAGAACAGTTGCGAGAAAAAGAAATACAGTTCAATAATATGCTTCAATCGTATCAGGAACAAATTGCAGAGCTGGTCGATGCGGTTTAGCAGAAGGTCGAGGAGTTCACTACAAGCAAAAGTGAAATTGATGACATAGAAGATTCCATCATTAGTCAATTTATGCTTGAAGTGGCACACTATTGTGTCGAAGCTATGGACAAAGATGTCACAGGACTCAGGGAGAGATTCGCAAGGACTTTGCAAGAAGCCAAGGAGAAGCTACAGCAAGAGAAGCCAGCTGTTAGTGGCTTAGGGATGAGACACAAGTAAGTGTTAGGGGACTATTGGAGCAGGGCCCCGCAGCTACAAGAAAAGATGCTATATCAGAACAAGAAATTCAAAGGAAACAGTACTTGAAGCGGCCGAGAAGAGATCTCAACCACTGCATTTAAGGCAGCGGCGACGACAGGAGGGTTCAACTACCCTCATGAATGGAGAAGGAGCAATGGGATGAGGTATTAAAGACAAAGGATAGAAGGGGAGAAACTAAGGAAGCGGTGCCCATACCCACGATCAGCGCTAGAAATCATGGAAGACTGCAGAAAGCTACAGTGTGACCAATAAGCGGTAGTCCAAAGTACAGAAAGGCCAACTGTCATAGTTAGGGTTTTGGGTTACTGTTGGGATAGGCCCACAGTTTTGTATCATGGTGAGACCTTCAGGCCACCTATTTAAGCATGTATTTTTTATTATGAAAGGTTAGATAGTAGAAAGTTAGATAGTTGGTCAGTTGGGTTGGTTAGGTTGTTACTAGTTGACATCAGTATTGTAAGACATTGAGGAAGAGTTGAGCTCTGGTTCTGTTGTAAAATCTACATTTATCTTACTGTAACCAGCAGCTGACTCCTTGAGCCGAATCCTTGAGCATGAATGTAACAATATGCAGGGATTGAGAGAGAGAGAGAAAGGATATATTGTAAGAAGAAAGCATTATAGAAGAAAATAGATCTAAGAGAGAAGGGCTTCCGGTTGAGTGCGTGGAGTTTCCCAGAATATCTCAAGCTGCATAAGAGGTTGCAGCGGAACTGTGTACTCTCTCAAGATATAATAAAACAATTTTTTTGTGGACGTAGCTTCCTCTCTGGAAGTGAACCACGTAAAATCCGTGTGTTGTGTGACTGTTCATGTGATTGTGCTTTACCTATTTGCTATCTGTTATCTGTTACATGAATGTTGCTTATCAACTAATGAATGTATGTATGCTATCCTCCAGTTTACAACAACATAGAAGGTTAAAATGTGAGTTGAATGTGTTGAGTATTCTGTATATGATTTTATCAGTGCTTGATTCACAACAGTTAATAGATACCGTGTTAAGTGACTTCTGTATATGAGTTCAACAAGTTGAGTGTCATTGATGTTAAGCATGTTAAATTGTAGAATCTTAAGTAAAGTTGTTTAACACCTTAATGAAGGAAACTGAGCTATTATACCCATAAAGGAGGCCTCTGGACCTTGAGAGTTGATGAACATATTGATTCCTACTGTAGAAAATATCGCAGCATAGAAAGGCGATATCGCATTGTCAGGGAAGCTGCAGTGTGAGATATCGCAGGTTAAGAGTTGAACAGAAGAGAATGTTGCGCATCGTCTTAGAATCTACGATGCAATAAGAGTCAGTTCCATAGCAGAGTAAGCTACGAAGAGAGAAGCAGCCCTTTCTGAGAGAAATCCCATTGGTTAATAAGAGTCCAAAGGACCTAGGATGCTATAGAACCTGGTTGAGGAAACCTGATTCTTCAGCCACCCCATCTAGGATCACTTTGGGTGAGACTTCAGGCCGTTCTGCGGTCTGTCGCTGAAAGGGCCAGTGAGCTAGGGGTTTGTTGGTACAATAAAGTAAACCCAGGTCTTCCCAGTTCGAACCAACAAGATTCCATTTGCATTCTGCCACAACTCCATGCCTAGAAAATAGTGCATCATACCCAAGTATTTCATTTCAAACTCGGTGTTATATTTTTATCATTCAATCTAGCATTCTATTAGGATCTTTAACTAAGAGAATAACACGCATAGCAATCAAACACAAGAGATAATGAACATAATGTTTTTCCTCGGGAAATCCATAAATGGAGAAAACCCTGCAACTTCCTCAGAGATAGAATCAACACCAAACTTAAAACCCCAAAATAGTAAGATGATCTCTCGACACCAGTAGCCTCTTTGTTTCTAGCCCCAACAACTTCTTCTTCCTCCATTATGCGCTACAACTGAGTGTGAGTGATTGTGTGATAAATAGAGAGGCTCACTCTCTATTTATACTAATTCCTGACTTGACAATAACTCACTAGGGTTGAATTCTCTAGGAGAGTCTAATAACCCTAGGGCCCTGCAACTGCGGGGACTTTAACCCTTGATCAGTAGGAGGGTTACCCACAATGACTTGACATGACTTTTTTACATGATTGAATCTCCCAATAGGAACATCGGGGTATGACATGATTGAAATACATTACAAATACTTCCCAGAATAAACATCGGGTTACAATACATAAGATATACGGATGAATACATTCTAAAGTTACAAATACATCAACACTCCCTCTTAACTAGGAAGGTATTCTCTCGACACAATTTGTCAGCAATGGTATTCTTCTTTGTATCAATTGGATCATCTAGTCATCTTCATCTTGGATCTGGATCATCACTGGATCTAGATCATCATTGGATCTATATCATCATCACTGGATCTGGATCATCATTGGGACATCATCAGTGAGTCTGGATCATCACTCAATCTGCATCATCACTGCTGGATCATAATCACTAGATCTAGATCATCACTCGATATGGATCATCATCACTAGATCTATATCATCACTATGTCATCATTACAGGTGCTATCTCATGGTTCTATCTCATGATTCTTCTTAGATCCTTCCATTTTTCATGCTGGTTGTAGGCCTAGCCTCCATGTAGGTCTTCTTCAGTGCTTATATCTGACCCTAAGTCAGAATGGCCAGCACTCGCATCTGACCATGAGAGGAACACATCTAACACCATGTCAGAAAGGCATGGCACTTACATTCACCAGCATGATAGGACACAACTTCTATCATCTATGAAAAGGCACATCACTCACATCCACCAGCATGGTAGGACACACCTACTACCATCTGTGGAAAGGCATAGCACTTACAATCACTAGCATGGTAGGACACACCTACTACCATCTGTGAAAATGTACAACACTCACATCCACCAGCATGATAGCACACAACTACTATCATCTGTGGAAAGGCACAACACTTACAATCACCAGCATGATAAAACACAACTACTATCAAATGTGAAAAGGCACGGCACTCACATCGACCAGCATGGTAAGACACACCTACTACCATCTGTGGAAAGGAACAACACTTACAATCACCAGCATGGTAGGACACACCTACTACCATATGTGAAAAGGCTCAGCAATCACATCCACCAGCATGATAGGACACAACTACTATCATCTATGGAAAGGCTCAGCACTCACATCCACCAACATGATAGGACACAACTACTATCATCTGTGGAAAGGCACTGCAGTTACATCTGATCATGTAGGAACCAATCCTATAGTCACATCAAAATGTACCTCTCCCTAGGATGAGGATTCCTGGTAATTGACCAGGTACCTCCATTCTCCCAGAGAATGGAATTCAACACTTATATCTGATCATGTAGGAACCAATCCTATAGTCACATCATAATGGCTCAGCACTCATATCTGACATGGAAGGAAGTAATACTCTCACTATGACATAATGGCTTAGCCCTTACATCTGACCATGGAAGGAACCAATCCTCTACCATGTCAAAATGGCTCACGGACTCATCACTTCCCCTTGGGGGAAACCTCGATCTGGAGAACACCAAGCTTCTCTCTGAAGTGCTCAAACTTCACTCGAGCCAATGGCTTCATCAACACACCAGCTATATGTTCTTCCATTGCAACATACTAGAGCTTCACTACTCCTCACTACACAATATCCCTGATATAGTGATACTTGATCTCAATATGCTTCGACTTGTCATGGAACACTGGGTTCTCTGACAATTTCACACAAATCTAGTTTTTGCAATATATACAAGCAACATCCAGTTGGAGATCAAATAAATCATACAATAGCTTCCTCAGCCATACTGCCTCACAACTAGCTAAACAAGTTGTGACATACTCTGCTTGAGCTGTACTCAGTGCCACGCAAGACTGTTTCATGCTAAACTAGGAGATCACACTTGATCCCATACTGAAGCAACATCCTGAAGTGCTCTTCATATTGATGGCACTGCCTTCCCAATCTGAATCAACATAACCTTCCATGTTAATCTTTTGATTTGCCTCATACTTGAGCCCATAATCAACTGTACCCCTTAGGTACCTCAGAATATGCTTTGCATCAATCAAGTGAACATGTCTCAAATATTTCAGGAACTGGCTAAAAGTGTTCAAAGCAAAGAAAATGTCTGGTCTCATGTTTGTTAGGTACATCAAGGACCCAATCATCTAACGATACATCGTAGCATCAACCGACTCTGATGAAGAATCACTCAATAGCTTTAGTTTCGATTCCATAGGTGTGGTCATGGAATTGTAGTCCATCATCTCGAATCCCTTCAATACCTCTACTGCATACTTCCCTTGTCCAAGGAAGATTTCATCCACATTCTGCTACGCCTCCATGCCTAGAAAATAGTGCATCTTACCCAAGTCTTTCATCTCAAAATCAGCAGCAATCTTCCTCTTTGTATTAGCAACCAACCCATCCATACCTGTTACAAATAGATCATCTACATACATTAAGAGTATCACTGTGTTACCATGTTCAACCTTGTAGTAAAGGTTGGAATCTGGTTTACTCTTGGTAAAGACAAAAATAGATAGAAAGTTGTCAATTCTGCCGTACCATGTCTTGGGTGCCTGTTTCAAACCATATAGGGCTTTATTCAATTTACACACATGAGACTCCCTATCATGTGTCTCAAAAATGAGTGGTTGTTGCACATACACTTCCTCTTCCACTACACCATTCGAGAAAGAAGTCTTGACATCCATTTGGTGTATCTTCCATTTCATTACTGCAGCTAGAGCAAGTACTGATCTGATGGAAGTGTACCTAGCAACAGGTGAAAAAGTTTCTTCATAATCTATTCATTCTTTCTAGGAGAATCCATGAGCCACAAATCTTGCTTTATATTTCTCTATGCTACCATCTGCAGCATGCTTGATTTTGTAGATCCATTTGGAAGTTACAATAGAATTCCCTTTTGGTCTTGGGACAACATCCCAAACATCATTCTTCATGATCGATTGATACTCTTTGATCATAGCATCCTTCCATTCTTTCCTTTCTGTTGCTTCTTCATAGTTGGAAGGTTCTTTATCGATGAAGTCACCTAATAAGGCTACATAACGAGAGCAGGACCTAGTTCTTTTTCTTTCTCTGTAATTTTCTTATGGAGTCCCATATCTTTCTGCACCTTGGATAGCTTCTCGTACCCAAGCAGGTTTCCTCTTGTGAGGATTCTTCTCCTGAGGTGGATCTACAGGTTCTTGAGGTTCTTTGAATTCTCGATCTTCTTCTTGAATTTCTTCATTCATGGTTTTGTCATGAATTATGGGTACTTCTGTTTCTTTAGGTTCTTCAGCAGGTCTCTTTCTAGATTTGTTGTAAGCTGAGTCTTCGGCAAATGTTACATCCTTGCTGATGTCGATATTCTTGAATCCTGGGAAGTATATTCTGTAATCCTTCGAGCTTTCAGAGTATCCCACAAATATACCCTTATTTCCTGAAGGATCTAACTCTATCCTTTTTTCTTTCAGAATGTGTATGTATACTGGATAGCCGAATATTTTGAGATGACTGACTTCTAGTTTCTTATCAGAAAAGACTCCTTCAGGTGTCTTGTTCTCAAGTACTCTATGTGGATTACGGTTCTGTACATACACCATTTTTCTGGCAGCTTCTGCCCATAGATGCATGGAAATATATTGATCATGAAGCATGGCCCTTGCGGCTTCCATGATCGTTCTATTCTTCCTTTCATCAACCCCATTCTATTGTGGATTATATGGAGTAGTTAACTCCCTCTTAATCCTTGAATCTTTGCATAATGCTTTGAATTCAATTGATGTGAATTCTCCACCATTATCTGATCGAAAGGTCTTGATCTTCTTTTCAATGTGATTATTGATCAAGGTTTTGAATTCCTTGAACTTGCTAAATACCTCATATTTGTTCTTCATGAAGTATATCCATGTATTCATAGAAAAATCATCAATAAAAGAAGCATAGTATACATACCCGCTTAATGAACTGGATGACATCGAACTGCATACAATGGAGTGAATGATTTCCAAGATTCATTTTGCCTTGCTCTCGCTACATGGAAATGTCTTCTTTGTGTTCTTTCCTTTCTCACATCCTTTATAGACACTGTCATGTTTTGACTGGATTTTTGGAAGTCCTTCAACAACTTTGCTTGCAAGTGGTAGTGCTATGTAATGCACATGTGCAAGCCTTCTATGTGAAAGTTCATTTGTCTCTATTGTGTCATGGACCAAAGCTAGTTCTATATGGCCCTTCAATTTCTATAATCCTCCTTCTTGTTCCCCAATTACTACTGCATCATCAATAGTATTTCATTTTGGCCACATGAGAACTTGTCCATCTACAAATGCAACCCTCATGCCTTTTGCATCCAATGTAGATATGGAGGGGAGGTTCTTCTTTAGTCCTAGTACAAACAATACATCCTTCATCATCATAGACCTTCTAGAGTCTAGATTATAGGAGGATTCCCCACTACCTTTTATTGGATACTGGTAGTCATCTCCAAGTTTCACCTTGTGGGGTGATTCATGTTCTGATATTTTCATAAAGGATTCTTTGAATCCTGTCATATGTTTGGAGGCTCCACTATCTATAAGCCAATCATTGCTTCCACATGTGATGTTTCCCGTGAGAGCGGAAATAAGGACATATTTTTCATCACTTGAAGAATCTTCACTTTCTTATCTGATTCTCTTTGAGGAAGGTTCACCATCCTCTACAGCATGAGCATGATGTCTTTTCTTGTTTCCCTTCTTATTTTTATTTTTAGGACAATATTTTGCAAAGTGTCCTACTTCATCACATGTATAGCATTTGATTCTAGACAAATCTTTTCTAGTGTTACTTTTATGGAAGTGCTTACCTCTGGAGTGATGAGAACTTCTTTTGCTTTTCTTGGAGTGTACTGTGAGATCTTGATCTTCACTTCCCATCTTTTCTTCTCAAGCTACTATCTGAGCTTCTTCTTGAGAGAATTCTTCCCATAGTTTGCTAAATTTGACTACCTTGTTTCTGGCATAGATCCCTTGAATAAAGGAGTCCCATGATCTAGGGAGACCATTCAAGGTGGTCATTACAATCTCTGAATTCTCTGCTTCTTCATCCACTACTTCAAGTTTTTCTTTGATCTGGGAGACCCTTGTGAATTATGACTGTATGGTCTCTGCATTCTGTATTTTAACATTCTTCAATTGGTTCCTCAAAGTCATCTTCTAGTTTATGTTCTTTCCTTCAAACAGTTTGGTCAGGGAATCAAACATAGCTTTAGGTGTCTTTAGGGAGGACACCTATGGTATGAGGTGATCCTTAATTGAATTAGCAATAATCCTCTTAGCCATGACCAACTTCTTTTTGTGTAAGGCCTTGGCCTCATCTCCCTCTGGAACTGGAACCTCCTCAGTGATGTAGGAGTCCAACTCATTTTCTTCCACGACCAGAGAGATCCTATACTTCTAGGCTCATAAGTTATCAGCTCCCTCAATATTTTCATCAATCTTGGTATGATGATACATCTTAACTGAGAACCTCGAATGGAAATAAAAAAGATTTATATCTTACCAGGTCAAGATTTCAGATCTAGACTTGGACCTGAATTTCTACAGTGCTGGTTCAGGGGCAGATTAGGGTGTGACTTTCCTGAAGTTATGTCCAACCAAATTATTTGATCTTGATCTCTAAACTTCAATTTTGAGAAGGAGATCAATCCAGGCCTGGGCTCACTCAAAAATTCCACTTCTGTGGAAAGCCCTAATTTTCGGCAGCAGTGTTAGGTCAAAAACTGAAAATACTCAGAATAAGATTTTGCTTCGACAGAAAGATGTGCCCTAAAGAGGAGAGTCAACCCAACCTCCTTTTGCTAAAAATATGTGGAGAGAGATTCAAAAAGTAGGAATCCCTAGTTTTTGTAGCTACACAGTGCCTTCTTGTCAAGTTACCTCTGATACCATGTTATATTTTTATCATTAAAGCTAGAATTATATTAGGATCTTTAACTAAGAGAATAACAAGCACAACAATCAAACACAAGAGATAATGAACAAAATTGTTTTCCTCGAGGAAACCATAAATGGATAAAACCCCGAAATTTACTTAGAGATAGAATCAGCACCAAAAGTAAAACCCCAAAATAGTAAGATGATCTCCTGACAGCAGTATCCTCTTTATTTCTATCCCCAACAACTTCTTCTTCCTCAGCTATGCACTACAACCGAGTGTGCGTGAGTGTGTGATAAATAGAGAGGCCCACTCTCTATTTATACTAATTCTCAACCTGACAATAACTCACTAGGGATGACTTCTCTAGGAGAGTGTACTAACCCTAGGGTCCCGCAATTGCGGGGACTTTAACCCTTCATCAATAGGAGGGTTACACACAATTACTTGACATGAATTGTTTACATTATTGAATCTCTCGATAGGAAAATCAGGGTATGACATGACTCAAATACATTACAGATACTTCCTGGAATAAACATCAGGTTACAATACATAAGATATACAAATGAATACATTCCAAAGTTACAAATACATCAAAACTGGGAAGCAAGATTCCTCTTCATATCAGCAATCAATCCATCCATACCTGTTACAGACAGATCATCTACATATAGCAGGAGTATCATTGGGTTCCCTTCTTGGACCTTGTAGTAAAGGTTGGAATCTTCTTTACTCTTGGTAAATCCCAAACTGGATAGGAAGCTGGAAATTCTCCTGTATCGCGTCTTGGGTGCCCATTTCAAACTGTACAGGGATTTCTTCAGTCTACACACATGATACTCCCTGTCATGTGTCTCAAAATCGACTAGCTACTCCACATACACTTCCTCTTCCACTACACCATTTAAGAAGGAAGTCTTGACATCCATTTGGTGTATCTTCCACTTCATTACTGCATCCAAAGCAAGTACTAATATGATGGGAGTGTATATGGATATGGGTGCAAACATTTCTTCATAGTCTATTTCTTCATTCTAGGAGAAGCCACGAGCCATGAATATTTCTTTATATTTCTCTATGTTGCCATCTGCAGCATGCTTGATCTTGTAGATCCATTTGGATGTTACAACATACTTCCCTTCTAGTCTTGGAACAACATCCCAAACATCATTCTTCATGATCGATTGATACTCCTTGATCATAGCATTCTTCCATTCCTTTCTTTCTACCACTTCTTCATATTTGGAAGGTTCTTTATCAATAATGTCACATAGCAGGGCTACATAATCAGAGCACGATCTATTTCTCTTTCTTCCTCTTTGTGAGTCTTCTAAAGCCCCATATCTTTTTGCACCTTGGATAGTTTCTCGTACCCAAGAAGGTTTCCTCTTGTGAGGATTATTCTCCTAAGGTGGATCCACAAGTTCTTGAGGTTCTTCTAATTCTCAATCTTATTCTTGAATTTCTTCATTCATGGTTGTATCATGAATTCTGGATACTTCTATTTCTTCAGGTTCTTCAGCAGATCTCTTTCTGGATTTGATGTAAGCTGAATCTTCGTAAAATGTTACATCCTTGCTGATGTCAATCTTCTTGAATCCTAGGAAGCATATTCTGTAATTCTTTGAAATTTCAGAGTATCCCACAAATATACCCTTCTTTCCTGAAGGATCTAACTTCATCCTCTTTTCTTTCAGAATGTGTATGTATATAGGATAGCCAAATATCCTGAGATGGATAAATTTTGGTTTCTTACTAGAAAATACTTCTTTAGGTGTCTTGTTCTCGAGTACTCTGTGTGGAGTACGGTTCTGTACATACACCGCTGTTCTGGTATCTTTTTCCCATAGATGCATGGGAATATCTTGATCATGAAGCATGGCCCTTGCAGCTTCCATGATTGTTCTATTCTTCATTTATTCAACCCCATTCTGTTGTAGATTATATGGAGTGTATAACTCCCTTTTAATCCCCGAGTCTTTGCATAACTCTTTGAATTTATTTGATGTGAATTCTCTTCCTTTATTTGATCAAAAGGTCTTGATCTTCTTCTCTGTGTGGTTCTCGATCAAGGCTTTGAATTCCTTGAACTTGATGAATAATTCATCTTTGTTCTTCATAAAGTATATCCATGTCTTCCTAGAAAAATCATCAATAAAGGAAACATAGTATGCATACCCGCTTAATGAACTAGATGACATTGGACCACATACATCAGAGTGGATGATTTCCAATATTCCTTTTTCTTTGCTCTCGCTACATGGAAATATCTTCTTTGTGTTCTTCCCTTTCACACATCCTTTGTAGACACTATCATGTTTTGTCTGTATTTCTGGAAGACCTTCAATAAATTTGCTTGTAAGTGGTAGTCCTCTGTAATGCACATGTGCAAGCCTTTTATGCCAAAGTTCATTTGGTTCTACTGAGTCATGAACCAAATCTTGTTTTGGTTGGACCTTCAATTTGTATAGACCTCCTTCTTATTTCCCAATCACTACTGCATCGTCAATAGTATTTCCCTTTGGCCATATGAGAACTTGGCCATCTACAAATGCAACCCTCATTCCTTTTGCATCCAATGCAGATATGGAGAGAAGGTTCTTCTTTAGTCCTGGCACAAACAATACATATTTCATCTTTATATACTTTCCATAGTCTAGCTTATATGAGGATTCACCACTACCTTTTATTGGATACTAGTAGTCATCTCCAAGTTTCACCTTATGAGGTGATTCATGTTCAGATAGTTTCACAAAGGATTCCTTGAATCCTGTCATATGTTTGGAAGCACCACTGTCTATAAGCCAATCATTGCTTCCATGTGTGATAGTTCCCGTGAGAGAGGAAATGAGAACATATTCTTCATCACTTGAATAATCATCACTATCTTGATTGGTTCTCTTTGTGGAAGGTTCATCATCCTCTGTAGCATGAGCATGAAGTCTTCTCTTGTTTCCCTTCTTCTTGTGAGAGCTATTTTTGTTTCTAGGACAATCTCTTGCAAAGTGTCCTATTTCATCACATGTATAGAAATGTACTTAGACATATCTCTAGGATTTCTAAAGTTACTCTTCTGGTGAGAGTGCTTACCTCTATAATGGCTTGTTTTGGTTTTCTTGGATTGTACTATGAGAGATTGATCTTCGCTTCCCATATTTTCCTCTCGAGCTGATATCTGAGATTCTTCTTGTGAGTATTCCTCCCACAGTCTACTGAAATTGACTAACATCTTTCTGGCACAAATTCCTTGAATAAAAGAATCCCATGATCTCGGAAGACCATTCAATGTGGTCATCATAATTTCTGCATTCTCCACTTCTTCATCTACTGCTTCCAGCTGTTGCTTGATCTGAGAGACTCTTGAAAAATAAGACTAGATGGTTTCTGCATTCTAGATCTTTACATTCTTCAATTGGTTTCTCAGAGGCATCTTCTGATTTATTTTCTTTCCTTCAAACAGTTTTGTCAAGGCATCAAACATAGATTTAGGTGTCTTTATGGAGTACACGTGTGGTATGAGGTGATCCTTGATTGAATCAGCAATAATCCTCTTAGACATGACCAATTTCTTTTTGTGTAAGGCCTTAGCATCATCTTCTTCTGGAACTGGAACCTCTTCATTGTTGTAAGAGTCCAACTCATTTTCTTCTTGGACCAAGGAGATCCTATACTTCTAGGCTCAGAAGTTATCATCTCCCTCAAGATTTTCATCAATATTGGTATGATGAGACATATTAAATAAGAACCTCAAATGGAAATACAAAATATTTAGATCTTACCAGGTCAAGATGTCAGAACTAGATTTGGAGCTGAATTTCTCTAGTGTTGGTTCAGGAGCAGATTAGGGTTTGACTTTCCCAGAGTTCTATCCAAAAAAAAAAATTTGATATTGATCTCTAAACTTAGATTGTGAGGAGGAGATCAATCTAGGCCTGGGATCACTAAAAAATTCCACTTCTGTCAAAAACCCTAATTTTCGATAGTAGTGTTGGGTCAAAAACTGAAAATGCTTAGAATCAAATTCTGCTTTGACAAAAAGATGCACCCTAGAGAGGAGAGTCATCCCAACCTTATTTTGCTGAAAATTCATGGAGAGAGATCCAAAAAATAGGAATCCCTAGTTTCTGTAACTACACAGTGTCTTCTTCTCGGGTTAGCTCTGATACCGTGTTAGATTTTTAACATTCAAGCTATCATTATCTTAGGATCTTTAACTGAGAGAATAACAAACACATCAATCAAAAATAAGTGACAATGAACACAAATTTTTTCCTTGGGGAAACCATAAAGGAGAAAACCTCATAACTTCCTTAGAGGTAGAATCAACACCAAAAGAAAAACCCCGAAAATAGTAAGACGATCTCTTAACAGCAGTAGTCTCTGTCTCTCTTATCCCAGCAACTTCTTGTCTCTTAGTTATGTGCTAAAATTGAGTGTGAGTGAGTGTACGATAAATAGAGAGGCTCACTCTCTATTTATACTAATTCCTAACTTGACAATAACTCACCAGGGCCAACTTCTCTAGGAGATTCTAATAACCCTAGGGACCCACAACTGCAGGGACTTTAACCCTTGAATAATAGGAGGGTTACCTACAATGACTTGACATGACTTGTTTACATTATTGAATCTCCGGATGGGAACATCGGGGCATGACATGACTCAATTACATTACAGATACTTCTCGGAATAAACATCGAGGTACAATACATAAAATATACAAGTGAATACATTCCGAAGTTACAAATACATCAAGAGATCTCACCAAGATCACGATAATTCTTGACCTACTAGCAATAAAAATAGTTAAAACATTGATGGCAACATTGGTCCACACAGGGTATTACCAGAAGTTTATAAGGGGTTATGCAACGATTACTGCGCCAAGGGAGAAATTGTTGAAGAAGGATGTGAAGTTTGAATAGAATGACGAGTGCCAGAGGAACCTCAATAAGCTAAAGCAAAATATGATTACAACAACGATATTGGTTTTTCCATACTTGGTAAAGGATATTAATGTCCATGTCGATGCTTCCTTAGTCGCATTAGGAGTAATATTGGCCCAACCAGGAGAAGCATCAATTTACCACCCAATTGTGTTTGTAAGTTAGAAGTTGTCTACCATGGAGAGAAACTACATAGTGATAGAAAGAGAAGGATTGGCGATGGTGTTTGCATTGCAAAAATTCCACCACTACCTGTTTGGAGGGAAATTCAATTTTTTTATGGATCATTCAACATTTAAGTACTTATTCAACAAGCCTATGTTCAGGGGAAAGATATGTCAATGGCTACTACTACTCCAGGAAATCAATTTTGATATTATTTTAAAACTCAGACAATTGAAAGCATGACCCAATCATCTATCAAGGATAACATCAGGAAAGGAACCAAGAAGCATCAAGGATGGTTTACCCGATGCACAACTGTTTAGAGTTGTAATCATTGGCGACAACTATGAATAAATTGTTTAGTTTTTTGAGAGAGGAAAAGCCCCTAAAAAGTTCAACACTAGCAAGAATAAACAACTAGTTGTTAGAGCCACTAACTTCCAACTTATCATAGGGTAACTATACCAGATGGGGACGGATGAAATTTTGTGGTGATATGTTCTTCCACATAAGAAGGAAAGAGTGTTAGAAGAGGCGCGTAGAGGAATTACAAGAGGGAACTATGTAGGACATGCGACCGCCAGAAAAATAATCAGATCTAGACTATTATGGCCAACAATACACAATGACACTACATATTACGCTAAAGTTGTGATGTATGTCACAGAATGAGGAAACCATCGCAGAGAGATGAGATGTCATTAGTACCTAAAGTAAGACTGCAAGCATTAGACAAGTGGGAAGTTGATTTATGGGACCTATCAACGTACCAGGAAAAAGAATAGGTGTGAGATATATTATCACGTTGACTGATTATCTAATGAGGTGGGATGAAGCAACACCCATAAAGGATTGCATAGTTGCGACAACGAAAAGGTTCCTTTTCGATAATGCAGTAAACCGGTTTGGATATCTAGAGATATTGATGAGTGTCCAAGGAGATCATCTTGTCAAACAGGAAAATGAGAGCTGTGACTAAATAATTCTAGATACGGCATAAGAGAAGTAATCCATATAACCCACAAGCGAATGGAGAATTTGAGGCGATCAATAAGATCCTGGAAAATAATCTCACTAAGATATGCGACACAAATCGTGATGATTGGGATCTAAAAATACATGTGATACTATGGTCCTACCGAATTACATGTAAAATACTAACATGACATGTGTCATTCAAGTTTGTTTATGGAAAAAAGGCTTTGATGCCGATGGAATGAGTGACGAAGGAGGGATTGAAGACATACTAGTGCAGTTAGTATGACTCGAAGAGGACCACTTCATCAAAGGCTTTCATCAGCGTGTGGAAAAGGATTGGCAGAAGGCCTGGCATGATCACCATGTAAAAATGAATCACTTTCAGCATGGAGATATGGTTCTCCTTTATGCTAGAAAGTTTGCGAAGCACCTAGGTAAGGTTCAAATGCATTGGCTTAGCCCATACATCATAAATTTCATTACTGATGGAGGTGCAGTGCAGTTGTAGTAGTTAGACAGAGTACTCTTTCCAAAACTAGTGAATGGGAGTTGGCTAAATACCTATCAGGATAGGCAGGAATGACACCAAAACAAACAGCTGAGGGAAAAAGTGGTAAAGTCTGAAGGAAAGTACATCGATAGGATGAAGAGCGTTGAGAAAATTTGAATTATGAAAAGGATTTGGAACTTGTCGATACTAGACAAGGCATGAAATGGTAAAATCAGGAAATAAATGAAGCAATTACACTAGGCAAGGAGATGACGCAAGTGGAAATACACACATTTTATGACCAATATGGTTGTTGGATTTGTAGAATCTATGAAGGATTTGGTTAACTAATGAGAGATTTGGTAATTATTCCCCAAATATATCACACAAAAGGATCAGAGGCTATGAAATTAGGATGAGGGGCATGGTTTGACCCATTGTACAAGTCGAGAGGAAGCATCAGAGGAGAGAAAATAAGATTTAAATATAAGAGAAGTGTAAGAAGAAAGAAAAGTGTTGTAGAATCCATGGTGCAACTTATTTACTGCACAAGTATGAAAGAAACATGTTTTGTGAGAGGAGCTATAATAAAAGAACAATCGGATATTATATCCACACATAAGTACCACTCATTTGATGAGTCCTACCAAAAGAACAAAGACAATCTAGAGTTCGATAAGCAGGACTGCAGTAGAGGGAGAAGAAGGTCCATCAACTATGGTGGAAGAGGATATGATGGGAAGCGACAAATCACAAGCACTAATAGTAGAAGATATTCTCAGATATGCACCACCAAGGAAGGAAGGGGCATCAATAGTATGCTTTGGAAAAAAAAGTATGCCAACAAGATGCCAACAACACCTAAAGGTATTCAGGTGATGACAAATATAGTACCATGACTCAAGAAGATTTAGTACAACAATCACAACATCCTATCATTTTCAAAATGTCCAAAGGGAATGTTTGAGGAAAGAGCACACAATGACGAAGGTGCAATCACTAGAGAGCTGACATAATGGGAATTAGGTTTGCAATGATTTGGTTCATTGTCGTTCATTCACATGCCACATTTCATATGGTCCTCATAAGTTAATGCATGGGTGAAGAAGTTGTTGCATGCTTCCATGGCAGTTACCTATGGCTGGGAACAAAGATCCCAATTACAGTTGACTTGATATCCTAGATCACCAACCTACCCAAGGTGAGGGTTGGCCCATCACAGTACTTGTTAACCCAAAAAATCCCTCACTCAACTCTCCATGATCTACACCACCCAAGGAAACCATGTCACGACCCTCCATTAGACCCCCACACCCTCAAAAAGGCTTAAGGATGAAGAAAAGGGCTTAAAAACCCCAAAAAGGAGCCTAAAATACTCTCCTAGGAGCTAAAGCCCCCAAAATGGGGCTAAAAATAGAAAAGGAGCTCAAATTAGGGTGAATGGGGCTAAAATCCCCAAAAAGGGGCTAAATCCTAGACCAAGGGCCTAAAACCCTAAAAATCCCCAAAAAGCTATAAAAGGAGGGTGGGGGGTCACTCTCAAAACACTTCTACCTTGCATATTGTTATGCTGCCCATGGATGGCTTGAGACCCTTTTTCTCTCAAGCCACCCACACTCCCTCTCCTCCATCTCCATTGAGCCATAGCTCCCCCATCCAAGAGAGAGGTGCTCCTTCAAGCCAGGGCATGGTGGCCCATTCCACCCAAAGAGAAGGCATAGCTTGTTATTTTCTGTATTTTCTTAATGATTTCTTTGCTTTCTAATCCATGGTTTATTTGTAGGTTTATTTCCTAACTTGTTTTGCAGGTATTTCAGTTTCTAACATATTGTTTGCAGGTTATTGGAGGTGGACCCTAACCCATTGTTTGAAGAGGGGTTCTTCATCTTTGTTTTCATTACTGTTCTTTACATTCCATTTTTCCTGTTAGTCTTTCCATAAGTAAGAACCTACCCTTCTATCCTATAGACAAAAGGGAGCCATTCCTGCCCCTGTAGCAAGGAGAAATCCCTGATATAGAACTGGCGACCATACTAGGTCAATCCCACAGGATCCCTAGTCCATATTTTTAAAAATTTCAAGTGTTTTAATTTTTGCTCTAGTTTTTAAAATTTCATTTCAAATTCAGTTTAGATGTAGTTTATTTCCAATTATTAGTGTTACCTAAGCCTCTCCTAGGCAAATCCGAGTCAATTTGGCCATAGTACAGGTTACTGTCGGCTGGATCTGACTCAAAATCAGAAAAACCCCAAATTCGGGGTAGGTCGCACTTATCGAGCCTGAACAGGGGATGAGGGAACACTTAATGGCCTAACAGGTGCACCCAGGGTGCAATTAATCTCCTGAAAGGTGCGACTTCACTCAGAAACACATGCCGCTACTATCTGTGAAATTTGTGCGACCCCCTCGCTTGTTTCTGAAATTGTTTTGCGACCCCCTCACCAAATTTGATCAGAAATGTGTGGTCTGTCAATTAGAGGTTAAATTTCAGTTTAATAAGGGTTAAATTTCAGTTTAATAGGGATTTTCAGCGTGGCTCAACTACCTCTGTCCAGTATACTAGTTTAATTTCAGTTGCTGTTTTAATTTCCTGTAATTGCATCAACAAACAAAGTGTAAATTCAAAGTAAATTTTAATAGCTTAATTAAATGAATGTAGCTTAACTAAAATCAACCTAAAACTAACTTTCTTACTTACCCTTCCTCCTCTACCCAGTCATCACCCTTCGGGGTATTCTGGGATACGATGAAGGGCAAGCTCATATAGACCTAGGCCCTTCATTGAATGTTTTTCTAAACCATTAAAACCAGATGACCTGGAAGGTAGAGGGGGTAGAGAAGGAGGGCCTCTCACGGCGCTAAGTGTCCTCCCTGTTGACCAAACTTGCATCCAGGAGGTGACCTATGGATCTACCGATGGGATTAGTCCCATTTTGTTGAGAGCCCAACACCTTCTCTTGGTTGAAGAGGAATATCAGTGTGAGGTAGTCATCTAGTTAGGCCATAACCATTCAGGTTAAAAATTGTATTTTTTTACAAATTTCTGATTACTCAATGCTTGCATACATAATGAAATGAAATCCACCACAATATGATGAAGTCATAAATCATTTGAAGCTACCAAATATCAAAAAGGAAGACAAACAAATAAACCATACCAAGTAATCAACCCAACTCAGTTCATGACGTCGAGAGAGCCTTAAAATTTGTCAATTTACACTAAAATTCAAAGAATCTGTAGTCTTTGAGGACATAAGTCCCTGATTGCTTCAACTATGGGAAGTACTTGGGCTCCACCCAAAAACTCATTGTGAGGAGTACCATTGGAACCCCAAAGTAGCTGGCCGCTGAGAGGAATTTCCAAGCAAAACAGGCAACGACCCGTTCCGATTGAGTAGAAACACCTGTGAGGAAAAATACAAGAACTGTCTTCTGGCAGTCTTGGTGGCCGAGTGACCACCTACAGAAAATAGGAATCCATCGAATCCGGGGTCCAAACATCATTCCCATCAGTTTGATAAACATTTAACATAATTGATCCCTCACGCTCTTCCTCACGCCTAAGAGGCAAACCACCAGAATTTGGAACACTCAACCGGCACCATCAAAATAGTTCTTAGCAATGTCCCACACCATTAGAAGGCCACACAACCTCTGATTCATATTCAGACCCATATTAGTCTGAACCAGACCTCCATACTGCACCATCAAGCCCCATGGCTGGTGCCAACCTGGATCCATTTTCCGGCATAACCATAGCTAGTGGACCCATGTCCACATCACAACCTATCACCCACAACTTGGTAGGTGTCCCAAGCACAGTCATGCAAACTGTCATCAGTCAGCTGTCATCACCTATAGTGACCAGCCAAGTTGGCCCACTTGCAACACACGGGGGCAGTGTCCCCTCCACACACACTGCCCCTCCTTCCACATAGGGGGGCAGTGGACCTTCCACTTACATTTCCCCTACTATCATACATGGGAGCAATTTCCCTAATACCCATACTATCCCCCCCACAACACTTGGGGGCATCGGCCCATCCACAATGGTGCCACCGCAAGTACCCCCAGCTGTGTAGGTGCATTATGCACCTGCAAATCCCACCACCATCGTAGCCCCATCTCATATCAACCTGGGGTCAAATATGCCTTTCATGGGTCATCTCAACTTGCCTAATTTGGCTCGATTAACAAACGACCCCATTCACCATCAAGCTTTTTAGCCACCCATGCCAACCAAACTGCCATTAGACATTCCCATGTTTGAAGGCAAAGCAGGGGAATGTCCCCAAAACCACATAATGAAATTCCATCTATGGTGCTCGTCAAACAACATTGTATATGATTCCATTAAACTGAGGCTATTCCAACGCACCCTCACAGGTGCTGCGGCCAAATGGTACATTGAGCTACCACAAGCCAAGTACCTTGATTTCAACTCCCTAGCCTTCATGTTCCTACAGTATTTCCAACTCCCTGACAGATATGATGAGGGGGTGGATATCCTGTTATCCTATCGTTAAAACACTGCCACTCATATAACTGACCATATCCATGAGTGGTGGCGACACTGTAGCCTATGTAAAATACAACTTGATGGCAGGATCTTCTTGGATTGGTTCCTTAAGACCTTGCTCCCACCCATAGCAAAGGACGCCGCATATGAATGTGCGCAATCCAAATAAGAGGCCATACTGAAAGATCAACAGTTTGACCTCATCTATGCTCAGTCTGGATACATATACATCATCATCCCAAATGCTCGCGCCGCACGCACCTCTTACCGCGATGCATCGGGGACATCCCACGCTGCAGATGGAATCATAGGATCAATTTCCCAATAGCCAAAACACCGACTGACACAACCTGTAGTTCCATCACAACCAAGCAATACTGCTAGTGTTACTTGCCAAAACCAAACTCTGAACTATGCCAGAATGATTTCCCAGTTCGGAGCAACAACTTCCTATGCACAACCTGTGCCACCGCAGTAGGCTCAGGCCATGGATTGGCCAAAAAAGCAGTATGTGGGTAAAATGCCTGCATTTGTGGCACCACCTCCCACTTAAATCTACTATGCACTGCCAGTGCAAGCATTTCATGCCCCCGCTCTGCTCCACTTGCTCCGTTGGGACAAGTGTTCACACAACAAAACTGTCCCAACCAGCCTTCCCCCAACAACCAACAAGGGAAAGCTAGAAATAATCAGCCTCGGAACCAAGCCAATAACCAACCACAGGGAGGCAATCAACAACCGAACCCTCCCAACAATGTCGTGGCAAACCGAGACGCTCAAAACCCCCCACGACCAAAGGCACCAAGACACAACGCCCTGTTGCACACAAACCAACCCTGTACACTCTGTGATGTTTATTGGCACTACACATTTGAGTGTCCCCTCATGGGTTGCGCCAAGCAGGCCATTCAGAACAAGGTTCAACAGGTTGCAAATGCCACAAACCAAGCCCAACCACACCTGGCACCACAAGGACCTCCCCCCATGGTGCTTCAAAACCCACTACCAGTCCAAGGATTGGTGGAAACCGCACCCCCTCCCCAACCCAATCCCAATGCTCTGGGGGCACCTCCCACAGCCAAAATAGGTGTTCACCACCTACTAGCCATGACGACTAAAGAGGTCAACTTGCAAACCAGACGGAATCAGTATGGTACCACCACCGAACTCGATGACACATCAGCGACATCAACGTCCAAAATAGTGAACCTACCTCTTAAGTTACCCCCATTCCTGTGCCCCCCCGTACTTATAATTTCCAATAATGCCACGGCTAGAGCTGTAGTAAGCTATAGCATTGTGGATGATTTGGCCCAAACGTCAACCACCATGTTTTCTCTTGAGGTACTTAAAACATGCCCAACACAGTGGAAAGTCTTACTAGCTACCCTTGGGGTAGTAGACCCCTCCGAATCCAAGTTGATCACATTCGACATGAAGAACGGAGAACCATGCATGCCATCGACCATCACCTTTCAAATCCTAGTGTCCATCCAAAATTTGGTTGTGCATCGGTGCATAGTGGATAAGGGGGCATCCATGTGCATTATGTCTACCTTGGTTTGGCAGAAACTTGGATCACCAATTCTGCAACCATCCTCCACAACTCTCTGGGCTTATGATGGGAACCCCACTAAAGCCCAAGGAATCCTCCCCCATGTCCCCATCACATTAGCCGGGAAGACAGTGCTGATCAACATAGAGGTCGTCAACACTCAACTAGACTATAACCTTCTCCTTGGAAGAAGTTATATGTACACTATGAGAGTGGTCGCATCAACTATCTTCCATCTCATGATGTTCCCTCATGAAGGGAAGATTGTGACGGTTGATTAACTCACTTATCACGATCCGCAATGGTTAACGACACCCACCAACGTTATCCCTACCATCACCACCATTAAGCCACAATGGACAACTACACACACCAATGTCATCCCTGCAATCAACACCATGGTTGAAAACACACCAGCTTACCCATTTTTGAATGTGGGCCATGGATTGTTTGCTGATCCCACCATGATGGTTCCTTTCCCCTCTGTGTCACCACCTCCGACACAAAATGAGACTACAGACTTGTGCATGGTCTCTTCTAGCACTGCTGCACCCAAACAACCACTGTAGCCGTAGCCCCAACCACAAGCACAACATCACTCACAACAACAACCTTTTGCGTAGCCGCAACCACAATCATATCCCCACATGCAACCTTTAGGGAGTTATCTAGGCTCATCTCTAGTCCATACGATTCCCTTCCTCTTTCCCCCACCTGGTGTCATGAGCAATCCGGTAATGGCCACCTTAAGCTTTCCCAACTTTACAATGGGAATTCTGGTGTGGTATCTTGATCCACTGACTCAACCAGCAATGCCCGAGGTTTTTTTAACCCTAGTGCAACCCATCGCAGTTGAGTCTCACCCTCCACCTAGTCCACAAAATCCAACCACTGCACATGCACCCGCACCGCCCCACCCAAAAAGGGCTAGGGGAAAGAATTCCAAAGCCACTTCAGAATTGCGACAAGTCCCACCTTCCTCCATCTGTGAGCAATAGGGCCATCCGACTCAAAATTTCCCTGAAATCCCCATGATCCATGCCCATTTGGATGCCATGGACAAAACTGAAAACATCCTCGTGGTTGAACTTCCAACTACGCCAATAGTTAGAAACAAGTCATTGAGAACAAACCATGCTTGCACCCTTTGCAGATTGTATGGACACTATTCTCACCATTTCCAAGACTTGTCCGAATTCCAAATGGCATTAGCCAACCTTCGACAACATTCCCTTGAATATGAGATCACCTTGATCAAAGAAGTTCACCCCCCACCTCCTTATTCAGACACCATGTCCATTTACATAACGTTCAGTTCTATAGACCCTCTTATCTCCACCATCACCAATGGTCCATCGGTCTTATCTCTTCAATTGTTTCCCCAACCACAGCCGCAACCTCAGTTACAAGGGGAACATTGGGGTTCATTCATGATCAACATGATCCTTTTCCTTGTTCTTTTCCTTTTCCTTTTCCTACCATTCGAGATCGTGAGTAAGATCACCTTGGAAACCCTCAATCTATAGGATTTCAGACTAGGAGATCCTGTGTGGTACCTTGAACCACCTACCGTACCTCAAAGGCCCCAGGATGTGTAGACTCATGTCCATCCAATTGAGATGATGTTGCACCTACCTCCAGGTCCATCAAAGACTCCTCTTGTCTCCAGGCCTGCCCCTCTTCCTCTAATAGAGACTCGAGGTAAGGCCACAAAAACCACAACCAATACCATTTACATGACCTCTAGCACCAGTTTCCCTTCCATCTCGTCAGCTAATGAAGATCCACCTGATCTATCCCAACACCACTTACATGATGACTGAGATATATGTAAGACCGCCTTCATTTTTACCCCATTCCCTTTAAACCATAGTGTGGAATCGGTTCTTCCCATAAAATACTAGATTTCATCACCCTGCCTTGCCAATGACCTTCATCTCGGCAAGGGGGAATACCTCTTCACTGACTCAAACGGTTGAATCTTGAAGAAGCCATGCAATGGGATCCACCTCGAGAGAGTCTATGCCTGATATAACCACTATGAGTCCCTTATAGCATATTTTTTTCCCTTTCTTGTTTTTCAACTTTTTTTAGCACAATTCAGGGGCAGCACCATCAGCTGCTAATCCAAAGTCACCCAGAACCTATTCGAGACACCTCTCACAACTCTGGGCCCAAATTTCTATCTCTTTATGAGACCATCATCTCATGTTTAACAAATTAATTTTGGGACTATTTCCCATGAGTCACCTTGATTTACGAGCCATGACATGATGATGCAAGTGTCTACGGACCTGTACTTGTATCACACTTCTCGACCGCTACTCATGTCGGTTCTCAGGTCACCGCCCGTTAAGGGTTACCATTTTTCTTTTTTTTTTTGTATTTTTAACACATAGTTGTCTACTCCATCCACCACACCTTACGTGGACCTCTGGACCACTGTCCACAAAACAATTTATTTTTCTTATACATATTTAGCATATAAGTGCTCCCGGACTTGCACTCACATCACATGTAGTCAAGTCTGTCCACCGCAACACACACACACGCTCTTCTGACCTCTGTCCAAGAGCCACCTTGGTTTGCGTGCCTCTGTTGCACTGACTCATGAGCCTCTGCCATGATCTATCCCACACATGTATTGGTATGTTTGAGAGCCTTTTGCTCCATCCATACTGTGTGAATGACCTTTGGATCACTATCCACCATCCCGACATGGGGCATCGCTTGTACCACCGCAATCGGTTGACCATACTGGAGTTTCGTTTAAGCTCTTTTGTGACTCCTAAAAACAATGAAAAGATAGCTGAGCGCAGCTGCTTCCTTTCCCGCTCGCTAAAGTATAGGAAAGGGAATCTACATTGTCTCATTTACCTCCTTTTGCGGACCATGTAGACCGTTAAATGAAAAGGACCACCTTGGTGTATTCAAGCCAAGACCATTCCCCTTTGCATACTTTTCTTCTTTCTCGGGCAGAGGGGACACACTTTACAAAAAATCTCACCATGGGTTGTCATTAAGCTCTTTTCCAGCCTTCTCATCAAGAAAAGATTCCCGAGCAAACTTGGTTTCATTCATGCTTGTAAAAGTATCTGAACGACTGTCCAATCAGTACATGTTTAACCTTTTCCGGCTTGATTGGACTACCAATGGTAAAAAAGTATCTCATCCCCTATAGGATGGGCAAGCTCTCTAATGTATACTTTTATCCATTTTCAGGCATAGGATACTACCAACAAAAAAGAGCCCCCACTGGATTCTTATTCGTGCTTTCAAACTCTCTAAAATTGAAAGCACCATCAAGCCTTTACCTTATCGGGCTCGCCAAAAATCCATGAGATCATACCATAATGGTGTCCCTAGACACCACCCCACAGAAAACAGTTTGGTAGCAGTCCCTTTTTGGGTCGCCTTTGTTGAGAGTACTTTGTAATGTGTCTTCCTTGGATCCCATAAATATAAAAAATGTCCACCTCCTCCAAGTATTTCCCATCTGTAGTGACATTCCCGGTATTATAGCTATGATCCCATTCCCATGAGTCAAGTTTCATTTTCTGCCTAGTCCACCCTGCTGTCAAACTTTGAACAAAGGAAGTTTGAGTCTACCACACTCCACCTGCTCCTGTTCCATTCTTTCCCTCCCCCTCCCCCCCCCATTCAGTGGGTCAGTCCGCAGATTGTCTCACACCTTTTGGTTATCTCCCTCATGCTTCTGGTCAAGAAGACATCATTGCCTTGACTAGGGGCAGGTATCCCTCTATCGACAACAATACACATATTCCAGAGGATAGACCCAAAGGTCCCTATACCTTGGTTTCATTAACATTATTGATGAGTTCCTTGGACCACTTGAGAGGAGTCCTTAGTGCCTCTGGGGATGGTTGTTTCTCACATGCTCGACTCCAACTACATCATCCCACCATTGATATTCATATAGGGTTTGGTCCGCACAGTACTTGGTTGAAGACCCTGGATGTCACCTAAATCTAGCACATTGATGAGTCTATTGATGGGACCTCAATAGGTTATGTCCCTTGTGATTTTTGGGTTGCATTGGAGACAGTGTTCAGAAGCCCCAACGATGCTTCGATATACCTTTACGATTGATGCAACATATTTGTACCACAGAGCCTCTAACTCTCAATCAGTGAGTCCATACAGCTATGTACCATTCCAGATCCAGCACACCATCCGTCATGAAGATATAGCATTCCATGAGAATACCATGGGTCCAATGTACTGGATCAGCATTGTATTCAGCCTCACATTTAGGCAACCATCATTGTATCATCAGTTGTATATGATCGGTTCTTGTATTTTAGAGCATAGATCAAATTATTCTTTTGACATTGTCACGAGCATGGGGATGCCCACCTCATCCATATACATGTCACACATTAATTGTATCTCACCCATTGATGGGAACCGTATTAATAAAAAAAACAAAAGCCACCATGCCCCAGCCCCCGAAAACACCACCTCTCTGCAGCAAATCCTATGATGTCTGTCGGCCATATGATGAACTCCTTCCCTCACACATCAGGGGGAAATTTGTTAACCCAAAAAATCCCTCACTCAGCTCTCCATTACCTACACCACTCAAGGACACCATGTCACGAGCCTCCATTAAACCCACACACCCTCAAAAAGGCTTAAGGATGAAGAAAAGGGATTAAAAACCCCAAAAAGGAGCCTAAAATACTCTCCTAGGAGCTAAAGCCCCCGAAAAGGGGCTAAAACCCTAAAATGAGATAAATTAGGGCGAAAGGGGCTAAAGCCTAGACCAAGGGATTAAAACCCTAAAAACCCCGAAAAAGCTATAAAAGGAGGGTGGGGGGTCACTCTCAAAACACTTCTCCCTTGCATACTGTTATGCTACCTGTGGATGCCTTGAGACCCTTTGTCTCTCAAGCCACCCACACTCCCTCTCCTCCATCTCCATTGAGCCATAGCTCCCCCATCCAAGAGAGAGGTGCTTCTTCAATCCAGGGCATGGTGGCCCATTCCACCCAAAGAGAAGGTATAGCTTGTTATTTTCTATATTTGCTTAATGATTTATTTGCTTTCTAATCCATGGTTTATTTGCAGGTTTATTGCCTAACTTGTTTTGCAGGTATTTCAGTTTCTAACATATTGTTTGCAAGTTATTGGAAGCAGAACCCTAACCCATTGTTTGCAGAGGGGTTCTCCATATTTGTTTTCATTACTGTTCTTTACATTTCATTATTCTTCTCAGTCTTTACACAAGAAATAACCTACCCTTCTGTCCTATAGATAGAAGGGAGCCATTCCTACCCCTGTAGCAAGGAGAAATCCCTGCTACAGTACTTTCTAGGAAAGAAGAATGACAAGAAGTTAGCAACGAAGTTGTGAAACAAGTATGGCGTAGTAAAGGATAAAGGGTGTATGAAATTGATACTATTAGTGATTAGGTAGTGCAGATCACAACAAAGTTGCTTCTGGTCAAAGTAGTGCAGAATAATCACCCAAATTAGTGCATATCAAGGGTTATTGCATCCAAGGATCAGTGTGCAACGAGTGTAAATATGAGTTGGTCCTTGTTCATGCTAGACGAGTTGATGGAGGAAGGAGTGTTGGTACAAGATGGCTGTAACTTGTTCATTTATTTCTGGTTATTAATACTCATTGCATTGGTGGGTTTAATGGTACAAATGCACTACCAAGGGATGGAGATTGATGCTATCAACATCTGTTGAAAAGCAAGGTATAAAACCCTGTGGGAGATTAACGAAAAGGAAATGAAAACAACCAATAACATTCATTTCTATCTTTACTTGGATGTATTGTGGGTGGAATTTCTCAAGGTATCATGACTTACAGACCAAGCCACACATAAGTAACAAAGGATTTCATGTTGGTAATGGGACCCCATGCCATACACATTCAGGCGCAATGAGATCTAAAAAAGAAAAGGATTATGACACAATATAATCTAACTAATGAGGATTTTAATGCCATTATAGAAGAATGGCCTACGAAATGGAAAGTTTCGGTAAGTGATGAAGAACTAGGAAACCCAGGATATGCACCACTAGTATACATTCCACAAGATCCCAAGGTTTAAGAGGATGGTGATAATTCATGAGATGAAGTCTCTTCTGCAACTCTAATAGAGTCAGATCTAGAGAAAGACATTAGAGGAATTTTGGGGTCTAAAATGGGCCTCATAAGGAAAATAATAAAATAATAGTTAAAATAATAAAATAATATTGATTAATTTTGGAGGAAGAAAGAAAAAACTACTTTTTTTGTTCGTATTTTCGACATATCTCCTTGTGTTTTTACTCAAATTTCGATCAGGAGAGCTCGTTGGATGCAGAATTTGATTCTGCATCCAACGAGTACCCACACTGCATACTTTTGATGGACCTCGCTACCCCAAAAACAAGAAATACCTGAAAAAACATGATGATGACGTCATCATGATGTTTTTTCAGGTATTTCTTGTTTTTGGGGTAGCAGGGTCTATCAAAAGTATGCAGTGTGGGTACTTGTTGGATGCGGAATCAAATTCTGCATCCAACGAGCTCTCCCGATCTAAATTTGAGTAAAAACACAGGGAGATATGTCGAAAATATGAACAAAAAAAGTATTTTTTTTTAATGACAAATATGTCAATTCAACCATTATGGTTGACTTACTTTATTGAAATTCTATTGGTTCTTGAATTCCAACTCACAAAAAATTATTTTGGCACGTTTTCTTATAAGGCCCATTTTAGACCCCAAATTTCCTCTAATGATAGGAAGAAGCACAGATGAAGCGTCAGTTCGAGCAAGATGAGGGGAGAGAAACCGTATGGATGTTCTATGAACAAGTGAACAAAGTATTGGAAGAAATCAGTAAGGAGACCAATGAGAGTCAAGAAAACATAACCCAACATTCCATGGGATACCTCACATGGTTCCACATATACTGTATACATTCACGAATTCTATGCTCGAGACAAGGATACTACAGGAAGGAGCACTGCAAAGGGCAGTTGAGGTGGACATCAGCACAAAGGTGCAACTATTTTAGATTATGGCATGAGAAATTACAACATGATAGTAGGATACATATTTGTTTCAAGGAATTCAGCAACCGATGCAGACACCACTTGTTCCTCTACCCTATATGATACAAGCATAGAAAAAAAAAACACAACATCATGTCCTTTCCCTAGATAGTTAATTTAGTCAACATAAAACAACTCACATACCTCAAATTAGAATACTTTTTTCCTTATTCCTATATTTTGCATGCATCCTTTAGTACCTATAATAAAAGATCAAGAAACAACACAACAAGATGAGAGAATCATGAAAAATAACCAATCCATTCTAGTGGTAAAGGAATATAACAATATTTAATTGATATTGACACAAATTAAGTATGGGAAAGGGGAACACTTTTGTATTAATGAGTACAGAAGGTAAATCTACAACCAAATCCTTAATGTTTTCATATTTTTCTTCCACAATGGACTTACAACACTCCTTACTCACAACAATATATTCATACTTAGACTCACTCAAACTTACCTCTAAACTAGATCTCAGTCCAACAGCATAAGGGTTCTTTCTCTGGCCTCCTTTCACTCACTCCATGAAGGCCTCATTTATAGGCCAAATGACATGTGATTCACTTAGGAAATGGATAGGAGGTGATCCCAATAGGTGAGGAAGGATACTGCCACCTCTCCCTAGCTAGTAGGAACCAACCCCATGAAGGATTTCACAAGGAAGCTTCTAGAATCTTGGTTTTTCATGTTTTAGGTCCATCGGTGCACTTGGATTAAGGTGAAAAAGTGTCATTGCTTCTTGCTCACAAGGAAAGAGAACCAACGATGCCTATTGTCAACAGAAAAAAGGCATCAACACTCTTTGCTTCACAGGACATTGCACTGACGACACTCTTTCATAACTGAGAAAAATTGCCGGTCTCCTTAAGGATGGAAAAAGTTTACCAAAGGAAACTCTAACGAGCCTTTCTGAAGGGTCATCATGCAATAGTGTATTTTTCAGGTGCAACAGAATCCCCCCCAAAGTGGGAAGCTAGAAGGATGTGATAGGTGAAATACTTTTCTAGACATCAATCCGATATTAGAAGCTATAATAGATGAGTTCACAACTCACATAAGACCAGTAACTGACTTTCTCGATTCAATCGTCACTGTATACCAGTACACTGCAGATCCATGAAGATGACCATGTGATGGCTACTAGGAATACACTATAGATCCATGATCAATGACGTAGAGAGTGGAACATGGCTACAGAACATACAAAGTAGATCCATTCTATTTGAACCTTATACTTGAGATAGCCACCAAACATACAATGTGGATCCATGTTATGATTCCAAATAATCTTCCATCACAACCTAAGGATAATCAATTATACCGATGAAGCATAACAGTCTTCATTCCAATCCCTAACCGATACGATTCTAGCCATGTGAATATATGTCTCGACGTTGAACATGGTAGAAACCACTCGATTACCAGTCATTGAGGTATACTATTAACAAGTGTCAGGGAAATAACCATTAATGTCAATGATCCCCAACGTATCTCAATACATTCTCCCAAGTGTGCATAGATGTTTTGAATTCGAAAACATGATAGAATATTTCAATTAGAGGTCATTGGTGAAAACCTACTGTTGAAAGAGAGGAAACCTGCCATTGAGGCATGTGGGCTCCAAGGTACTTGACCAGGTTTCTAAATCTAGTTCCTGGATGATGGATTGAAGTCAACAAGAACAGACTCATCGAAGGAGGGCCATGATGTTTCCCCCATCATCGACACAAAACATGGAACAAAAGTTGATTTTGAAGTGATGAGACAACCATGAAATTGACTCAAACATGATCGATTTTGTAGGAAGGTATAGTTACTGATGAGTTGAATTTCGGAAGAGACATCCTTTGAAAAATTTGTAGAATGAAATGCGACTTGGAAGCATTGAATTGACAAGACATAAACAATATGTAATGCAAGGAAGATGACCATGCATTCTTTGAATCGACTCAAAGGATTCAGGCCCACTCATGAAAGTGGATCGACTCAGAGGTAAGATGAATACCCAACTGTTCATATATGAAAATGTATACATGTGCCATGTTCAAATGTAGAATGTGAGCTTCCATAAAAAAATGCAAAAATACTCCCCTTCCCATCAATCTCCCCATCTCGAAGGATGAGTGCCTCTTTTCGTTCTTATGAGTTCAAAGAGGGTAACAAACACTCATTGTATCTCATCAAGCGATGAGTCCATTCTCACATGTTTTACGAACTTGATAAAGGAGGGATTCATTGACAGAATGGGTCCTTCATTGTTTGATTTCATGAGCCCGACAAAAGTGAACTCAGTATCGTTTGTGTTTAGAGAGTCTAAACAAAGACACAAGGAGACTCCGAAAGGTCCTTTTTCATCAATTTAGTCCCTAAGCCCCGAAAAAGTATAAAATAATGCCTCAGAGAACTCTTCTGGCTGATATCAACCAGAGTGTTCTTTCTTTGCAAATAGGCCTAATCGATTCGAAAAAGAGTTAATCTACCACCGACTAGTCGATCGTTCTGATACTTTTACAAGCGTGAACGTAACAAGTTCTCTTGGCAACCTTTTTTTAAGGACACTGGAAATAGATTAAATATAACTCCGTAACATGTTCTCTTTTTCATAAGCTAGTTTTTACAAGTCTAAAAAAGAAGCAAAAGTGGACTCGACACTCTTTTACTAAGTTTTTAACGAGCATGTGAAATGTCACATACCCCAATTTTGTAAAATTATGTAATTGTTTTATTTAATTTTCTGAGACATTATGATAAACTTAATCCTAAGTAGGAATTGATGACTCAGCAGAGTCAACAGTTATGGAGTGTAATTGAAAATATTTTATTAATAATAATTATATTATGGAGACAACAGCATGGGAGAGCTGTTAAAAGAGGTTACTGGTCAAACTGGGTATTGGAACTAGGTGGAGAGGCAAAGGACAAGTGGCAGCATCCTCAAGCACTTCCTAAGTTGCAGGTGGCAACTTCCCTATATTTGGGGTCATGATTCCCCAAGAAAGTGGAATGTGGGCAGGTGGCTCATTAAATGACAGTTATCCCAATTAAGACCTAGGCAATCTTTAAAAGTACTGAATGAAGAGAGCTTTGGCTGCTCAGTTTTTACTCCAGGAAGAATTCATTCAGCTGAATGTGATTGAGGAGTCTTCATTTGAGGAAAAAGGGAAAATAGAAGGAAGTGATTGTGAGTGAATGTTTGCAGGAACTTGAAACTGAGTACAGCTAGTTGAGCTGTGGAAACTGTCTCAAGGATTCTGAGTTAGTATAGAGCTGAAGGACTGTATATGTTTTGCTGCACCTAGTTCCAAATCCAGGGAGACCAGATTGAGCTCGGGGGTCCTGAGAAGTCGCTGTTTGAGCGCTCTCCAGGAATTGGTAGGGAGGAACGGCCTCCCATTGCTGTTGTTGTCCACAGCAGTTTAACAGGTTTTTCATTCATATCTCTATTTCTCTTCTGTGCTTAAATAGATAAACAGAATGATTGTTAAGTATCTGGAAGAAATTGTTAGTACCTTGAATTGTTAGTGTAAAAACTTGTTAGTATTACCATGTTTTTCCACACCTGATATCATCAGGTAGTACTCTAGCATGGTAGCTCAAGCTTAGAAGCAGTAATCTCCTAAACTGAGTTCTCTAGTTTATTCTAGTTTTATTATAAATGTCTTACTGTGTAATTATCTTTTATTTAAGCTGTCTCATTTGTAGTTTTTGCTTGAATCTGAATTGTATTCTGTTCTCTGGAAAAGAATTAACAGTACATGAAAAGAAAGACTAAGTATACTGGAAATATAAGATACATTCGTTTCTTTC
>LPNX010250573.1:680085-742865 GCA_001517045.1 Pseudotsuga menziesii
ATTTTTTTTATTTGTGAAATTTTAGGGGTTTTGACATGAAAAGTGCAAAAAATGCTCTGTACTTTTTCATATTTTTACCCTAAGTATGAAAAAGTAAAAAAGAAAATATAACATAGTCATGAAACGCTCGATACTTTTTCATAATTTTACCCTAAGTATGAAAAAGTCAAAAAGAAAATATAACATAGTCATGAAATATTGAAAACCATATTAGAACCATTGTTGGTGAAAACCAACCAATAAAGCCTCATCAACAAAGGTTCTCACTCTGTCAATGTCCAACCAGCACAATCTCCCTGAGTATCGGCCCATACAGGTTTTGCCCTGCCCAGCAACATCCGCAGAGAAGATGAAATATCACCCAATATGTTCAAGGGAGAGCTTTCGAAACCAAGTTTCCGATAGTAAGAAGGGAAGATATTGCATACGACAGGTATAGCGGCATAAATATCACATTACAGAACTAAGATAGTGATCGTAATTTATCTTCATAACTACAGATCTAACAGATCACATCATGCATTTGTTGCAGTAGTATAAAATAACTTAAACGATCATTTATCAGAACCGAAAGAGATCGCAAAAACATTATTAAATCATAATAGAAATGAGATAGAATTGGAATAGATCATGTCATCATAAATCATAACAGATTCAACACACTTCTCATTGATATCACAACAGAGGAACAAAGAAAACAGAAGACAATATTCATGCAACAACTGTCATATCATATTAATTTTGAGCCATAAATAAAAAACAGACAATTCTTCTCCATAGCAGGAGACCAAATACATCCCAAAAATCCAGATAGATTGTAGATACAACATAATACTCCCTAAAATCATAGACAGATTGCACGAGACTTCATGCGATTATCTCTAACCTCTGATAGCTCATGATCTCATTCATCATAATGATTGTATTTATTACAATTGAAAAACTAGATCTATATATATTCTTGCACCTTTACGTTGAAGGTCCACTTCTAACTAAGTTATAACCACTAATGACCTATGGCAACAAAACTTGGTCAAATAATATATTAAATATTAAAAAACGGTTATCTTTTCTCCCATCCCGCTGATCTTGCCTTGCGTGGTGTCGTGTCAGCTTGCGCAACTACTGCGATGCTACGCAACTCACTTACCAAAACCCCTACCAACAACCATCTTCATAATTAAATTATAGGACACAAATGATAAAACCCATAACATTTAAAGTAATTTTATTTTAATAATAAAAGTTAAAAAGTGAAAATTACTATAAATAGGACCAAAGTGAATTTTTTTTTACCATTTGTGTTTTACCGTTTGGAGAAGGTGAAGTTGGTGCAAAGGGAGAAAATATTCATCCATTGATTCTAGGAGTACCATCTACCATTTCTCGAACCATTGAAGTAGGTAAGTGCCAAAGCCTTTCCTTCCTTGTTGATGGTGGCGTTTTCATGGTTTTTGAGTGAATTTTGGGGTTTTGGGGGCGTTTTGACAATGTGAAGATGCGCTTGGGATGACACCGTTTTTCCCTATTGGGGTGAGAATAGACACTTTGTCATGCTAGGACAAAGGAACTGAAGGCACTTTGTCCATGACTGAGAGAAATTCCTGTCAACAATGCTCTACAGTGGTTGGATAAAGGAGTCATAGGTGCTCTATCCACAACCAACAAGAGCATTGGGTGCTCTATCTATACACAGGAAAGATGCCGCGGCTAGGGAAACCAAAACCTTCCTTCTTTACCCATCAAAAATTTTATTTTTTATGTTTCCTCCAACTCTAATGTGTGTTTTAATGCATATTATCAATGTTTTCCAGGTGTAAAAATCATCCACACCATGGTGATTTGGAAGGAACGCGAGCATGAAACCGAGGATTTCCAAGCAATTAATGACCCACCTACTATGGAGTCTCTTCAAAATTGTGGGTTACTCAATTATTTCAGAGTTTTAGGGATGAAAACCTACATACATCTCCTAGAGTACATCATTGATATGCGGGGCCCTGACCAACAACATTTCATGGTTGGGACCCACACACTGACTATTTATATAGATGAAATATACATTATGACTGGGTTATCTCAGAGAGGGAGACAAGTGGTTCTATTTGGACCATGGGGTTTTGATTCTACCTTGGATGACCTTAATGATAGGTATTATTCATTCAGGACACATCCCCTAGCGAGGAAGCTCCCTATCAAATGGATAGTGGACCTTCCTTTGAGGACAATTGTTTACACCATTAGGAAAGTTGTTGGGAGCAGATATTCCCACTTGAATACTAGGGCACACATGTTATATTCCATAGAGTGTATGGAACCCACATTATTCAACTGGTGCGAGGGTATTCTAGTAATCCTAAAGGACCAGTTAAACACATGAAAAAAGGGACATTGTAAGAAGTTTGGTTTTGGAGCAATGATAGTATCCTTCATCCTAGAGAGGGTACCTCATATGAGACCTCAGGTAGCCATGAGAAGGTTAGATGCTGAGGATATTAGGATTCTCAAATGGGTATATGTCATGGTCCGTAACAGTGGTGGGGGTTCCAAGGTCATTTAAGGATCAGTCTTCTTTCAATCGTTGAGGAACCATTTACTCATGATAAAGGATTATGCATACGAGGGGAGAGAATTCCTTGAGGACCCAGAGATTCCACTATCAGAGGGAGAGGAGTGGGACAACCGAGGTAATAAAGATGCTATCAATTATGTTTTAAATTTTAAATTTTTATTTGATTTTTATATTGTAATGATGAGATATGTGAAAATGATTTGTGCAGATATTGGACCTACTCGTTCAGTGAAGCATCTCCTAGTAAGAGGCAAGTAACAATTAGATACATGGTGGTTCATTGTATTGATGCAGACAAGGATCTCAGGGATATTGAGGAGAACTTGCGGTGTTTGGATGTAGGGATCCCCAATGTCTCTATTGATGACCTACCTAGGTGCTACCAGCGTCAAAGCGTGGGAGTCTTAGGATGGTTTGCTAGGCTAATCTGTAGAGTGGTTGAGGGAATTATTTGATATCATGAGCACCATCATGATTATTACTTCATAGATACTTCTCATTTGTGTATATGTATTTACACTGAAAGCTTCGAAGCTTCAGTTTTTTCCCCATATATGTATGTTTTGAACTATGACAGTCCTAGACTTTGGGTGATTTCAAAGCTTGATGCTTCAACAAATTTTTGTATCTCATACTTACAGTTTATATATATATATATATATATGAAAAAATTTATTTAGATATGTGTGTGCAAAAAATGCGATGTGTGAATGTTTACCTACTTATGAATTCAAATGCATGTTTTTTTTTAATGAACTTTAATTATGAGAAATATACCAATCTAGGACAAAATTCGCTAAGGAATCTACCACAACATTCGAATGTCTCAGAATATGTTGATACATGAATTTCTCAAAATACCTTTCTAAGAGCCTAACGCTTCCAAATGTACAGAGTATGGGGTTCCGAACGATGTAGACTCAGTTTAGTTGTTGAACAACTAATTCTGAGTCTAGGTAAACCCTAATATCCCTTACATAATTATCTAGGGCTTTCATCAACAATCCAATAACTGCATGATACTCTGTGAGATTTTTGGTGGAGGGACCTAAAGAAACACCCCCTGAACTCAATAGATAACCTATAGGAGAGTACAGTACCAAAGCCACCGATGCAAGTTTCAATGTGTAACGATTAGCACCATCCGTGAAACCAATAAAAGTGGTCATCTGTCCATTAAAAATAGGACATACATAAGTAGGGTTTGCGAAAAAACACATCTTATATCACACAAAAAACCACACTTTTCAAAACAAGACACACACCAATCTATAAACAGTATTTACAAAGAGCATATGCTAAATGACCTAGGCATAGTATCTTTTAAGGTAGAGCTTATTGCGAGGCTCTCCCAATGGTATCCTAGAGTAGTCCACTAAATCATATTCACATTTTTCCAAAACATGACTAATAATGTAAGGCCCGTGCCACATAGATTCAAATTTACATACCCCTATCTTATCATGGTTTTGGTCGTATTTCAATACCATATCTCCTTCATTGAACAAGCGAGGCTGAACAACTCTGTCATATTGGGATTTTATCTATTCTTTGTGTGCCTCATTAGCTAAAGTAGTATCACGGTGAGATTCATCAAGCTTATTCAAATACATAAATCATTCTTCTTCTATGGTGGTATTAGAAAAAAATTCTACAGGGAGCTTTAGAGCAGGAATCTTGCATTCTATCGAGAGAGTAACCTCTATTCCATACACCAATTGAAATGTCATGAAACAAGTGAAAGTCTTTATAGTAGTCCTATAGGCCCAAAGTGCAGAAAACAATTGCAAATGCCAATTTGATTTGGCCCGGCCTACCATTTGCTGAAGCATGGTTTTTAAAAATTTGTTAATCGCTTCAACCTGGCCATTATCCTGAGGGTAGTAAGGCGTAGAGTTATCATTTCAAAACCCTAGTTTTGTACTCAGTTATTCCATCATATTATTTTGGAAATGTGACCAATGATCGGTCACAATGGCTCTAGGAATCTCGAACCTAGAAATGATATGGTTAAATAGGAAAAAAATAGTTGTTTTCCTATATTCGACATATGTGGGAATAAATTTGTCCCATTTAGTAAATTAGTCCATAGCCATAATAATGTAGCCATGGCCATTGACTGAGATAGGTCTACAATGGACAAATTATATGCCCCAGTTTTCAAAAGGGCCAACTATTATGACAAGATGGAGCTGAGATGGATGGGTACACTTCTCAGAGGTAAACATTTGATAGGGTAGGCATTTCTTGATAGTTTCAATATAGTATTTGAAAATTGAAGGCTAGAAATACCCTATGCACAAGATCTTCTAAGAAATAGCCAACCCAGAGAGATGGACGCCAAAATATCCAGATTGGCAATCATTCAAGACAATTTCAACTTATTTGTGAGTGAGACAATGTATTAATATGCAATCGATGCCACATCAAAATAAGGTATCATTTAAAATGAGGTAATACTTATCCTGGTGGCAGATGTGACGATGTTCATCGTGAGTGGGATTACATTGATGTCATTGAGTTTGGAGATAGAGAATAAAAAATACATACCAATAATCAAACATCCCAATGAGAAAAAAAAATTCATTAGGTAATGAATCAATGGGATATTATTCCTCAGTAACATGGGAAATCTCACACATGAGCTCTGCAAAAACAAGTGACTTCTTCGAAGTGGTTTTAGCAAATTCCAGCTCAAACTACTGGAGGATAACAATTTAGAGTGAGTATTTTCCCCAAATTACCTGATGAGTCAAGAGATAATACATGGAATTAGCATATGCATAGAAAGTACTTATGCAGAGCGGGATTGAGTAACGGAAATTATGGACTGCAATGACTGTGGCCAGAGCAAGTTTCTCCACATGTGACTACTGGGTTTCAAAGTCAAGAAGACTCTTACTACAATAGTAAATCACATGTTCTTGGTCGTGTTCATCTATCTGAACTATGACCATTCCAATCATTGACAAGGATGCATCCACATACAGGAATTAATCCCTTGTATAATCAGGTGGTTGTAACATAGGTGCATGCATAAGAGCATGTTTGAGATTGTTAAACACATGTTGTGCTAATTCATCCCAAAAGAAATGAGTGTTCTTTTTTAATAGCCGCATGAAGCCATGTGTATTTTTTGCATAGCTGCAGATGACCTTCCCTTGCAAAATTTTGAGTTCGGTTACATTAGTGGGAGAAGGTAGAGCCAGGATGGCTTTGATATTCAAAGGTTCAATACAGATAAATACCATCCTTAGACACAATGAAACCAAGGAGTCGACTAGTATCATCATAGAATACACATTTATGTGGGTTTAAACAAATGTTGAAATGACAACATCTAAGAAAATTTTCTCTCAAATGATCCACATGGAGATCATGCTGCTTGGAATGAGTAGGAAGGTCATCAAGATAGGGCTCCACAATGTTTTTGATATCTTGAAAAGCATATGACATGGCACGTTGAAATGTAGTGCCAGCATTTTTTAAAACAAACAGTATTTTACGATAGGAAAAGGTCCCCCATGGGAATATGAAATTTGTATTATGTTGATCTGAAGGGAGAATTTCAATCTCATTATAAACAGAGAAGCCATTCATGAATGAAAAGGTGACACAGTCAGTATAGTTATTGATGATTTGATCAATGTGGTGGGTAGGGAAATTGTCTTTTGGAAAATCCCAATTCAGTTCCCTAAAATCGATACAAACCCTATTAGTACCCTACTTTTTGTTCACAGGAACTATACTAGACACCCATTTAGTCAAGGGAATGCGGTAAATGAAACCATCCCTGAGAAGTTTTTCAACTTCCTCCTTTATGGCTGTTGCTTTTTGTGGATGTACTTGGCATAATTTTTGGAGAATTGGCTTGGTACCAGGGTATGTTTTAATATTATGGACAACAATGGAGGGATCAATACCTAGAATTTCTTCATAAGTCCAAGAAAATACACCTCTAAATTGCTTGAATAAGGTCGTATATGAATGAACCTCTAAAGGTGAAGAAGTCTAGCCTATTTGAGTAATATTTGAAACACCAGGTTTCACTGATATTGTTAGGGTACACAGGGCACTCCCAAAGGACCGAACACCAAGAAAAACCGCTTCACACAAATAGATCATAGATCAATACACCAATGTTTGTCATGTGGTTAAAATCCTTGAGAGGGAAACAGTCCATGGCCCTAGCCAAATAGCTACTTGGAGCAATTTATTATGCAAAAGAAAGAAAGTTACATGAGCTTCTCATAATCGATCAACTAGCCAAGGACCCTCTATGCTCTTTAAATAGAGATCATAGACCAATCGGGTGTTAAGCCACGGATCAATGGTAGGTATGATCTAAGAGAAGTTGAATCGTCAGATCACTCTATGTCTAGAACATATCGTGACCGTCAGATTAGAATATTCACAAATGTATACTAATGCATACTAAAGAAACACACTTTTACCTAACGGATATATTACACAAGTTGATCTTAACTAACTCCTAAGTGTCTAAATATCCTAACATCCCCCCTTAAGAACAACTTGGGATAGGATTGAAGGATTTACAAAAGTGACACTATTAGGAGAAGGAAGGAGGCATTAGAGCCTATCCCCCATTAAGGACACATTCCTAAACTCCTAACATAAACCGAAGTTTAGAAAACTTCACTTCTGTAAGAGACTTGGTGAAGATGTCTGCAACTTGATCATCTGTAGGACAATAGAGCACTTCAATAACATGATCATGAAGAAGATTTGTGATGAAGTGAATGTGTAGCTCAATGTGTTTGCTGTGCTGATGTAGAACTGGATCTTTGGCAAGCTTGATGGCACTTTGATTGTCGCACCAAAGTGGAGTAGGCTTCTATTGCTCGAATCCAAACTATGAAAGGATCTGTCAAAGCCATAAACCTTCCTGACTGGCATTAACTACAGCTTGATATTCTGGTTCTGCTGAAGAAAGAGAAAGAGCTTTTTGTTTCTTACAAGCCCAAGTGACAGGTCTAGATCCCAGACTGAAAACATAACCTGCAGTATAATTTTGATCATCAGGATCACCGGTCCAATTTGAATCAGTGAAACCAACCAACAAAGGTTTCCCCCCTATACTGTAATGAATCCAAAACTGAATTGTACCTTGAATGTATCGAAATATTCTTTTTGCTGCTTTCCAGTGACTTTCATGAGGAGTATGCATATAATGGGCAACATGACCAACAACAAAGGAAAGGTCAGGATAGGAATTAGTCAAGTATAAAAGACTACCAACAAGCTGATGATACAAGGTGACATCTACTTCAGGGGAAGTACAAGTGGTAGAAAGCTTGACTCCAGACTGGAAGGGAGAAGGGGCTGGTTTACAATCTTCCATGTGGAAGTGACGAAGAAGGTCACAAGCATACCTAGACTGGGAATAAAAGATTCCTTCTTTGGTTTGCAAGACTTGGAGACCAAGAAAATAATGCAAATGTCTTAAGTCCGAAATTTCAAAATTTTTCTTAAGATTGGATTTCACTTGGGTTATAAGGTTAGGGTCACTACCAGTAAGGATAAGATCATCAAAATAAAGAACAAGTATGATGAGATTTTTTCCTACTTTCTTGGTATAGACATTGGGGTCAGAATGACATTTAGAAAAACCAGTGTCAAGGAGAAATCTATCCATTTTGGCATACCAATCTCTAGGAGCTTGCTTAAGGCCATATGAGGATTTCTTAAGGAGAGAGACAAGGCTAGAGTTATTCTGAACATATCCAGGAGGTTGTTCCATGTAATTTCCCTCATGTAAATCACCATGTAAGAAGGAAGACTTGACATCCATTTGATGGACTTTCCAGTTATGTAAGGCTGCAAGGGAAAGAACAAGGAGGATGGAGTTCATTTTTGCTACAGGGGCAAATGTTTCATTGTAGTCAATCCCTTCAACTTGGGAAAAACCTTTGGCAACTAACCTTGCCTTAAGTATTTTAACACTTCCATCTGATGCATACTTAGTTTTGTAGACCCATTTACATCTGACAAGTTTTATTCCTTTTGGAAGAGAAACAAGGTCCCAAGTATCGTTCGCCATTAAGGAATGATATTCTTCATCCATAGCTGCATCCCAATCTAGATTTCCTGAAGCTTCTGCAAAAGTTTCTGGATCATGATTCTCGGAAACTTGAGCCAAAAGAGAAGAGGCTCGTTAAAACTGAGAACATGTTCGATGTTGATCTCTAGGATCACTAGCAAGATCACCAGCTGCTTCACATGTTGAATGGACCCATCGAGGAAGTATTGGTGCTGGTGCAATTGGAGGAACATGAGTAGGTGAAGGTGGATTTTCATCCTCACTATCATCATCAGAAACTGGAGTTGGAAACCTATCAAGGAAGCTAGAAGAAGAAGAAGAAGAAGGCACAATCACTGAATCAAGCTCGCAGGCCAAAGATGGCACACCCGCCAAGTTAGGCTCGTAGGCCAAGAGATTTTCATCAAATTTAACATCTCTTCTAATGATTATATCATGAGAATGTGGCTGAAGAAGTCTATAACCTTTTACATCTTCAGAATAATATGCACTTTTCGCTTTTAGGCTGCAATGCTTTCCGTTTTTCATCTGGAATGTGAGCCCATGCTTCACAACCAAACACACGAAAGTGACTTACATCTGGTTTAATTTGACTCCATGCTTCTTCTGGTGTTATACCCTGCAAAACTTTAGTGGGTGTGCGATTAACTATGTAATTTGCACAATTTATGGCCTCATCCCAATATTGAAGACTTAGTCCCTTAGATTGGCTCATACAATTAACCATTTCTTTTAAAGTGCGGTTCTTCCTTTCAGCTACACCATTTTGTTGTGGTGTATATGGAACAATGTGCTGTTGTTGGATTCCTTGTTCAGTGCAAAAAGTAGTGAACTTGTTGTTAACATATTCTCCTCCATTGTCAGATATTAACTTAATAATTTGATGACCAGATTGTTTTTCAACAAGAGCCTTGTAGGCTAAGAACATGTTAAATACTTCACTCTTAAGTTTTAGGAAGTAAACCCAAGTGTGTCTGGAGTAGTCATCAATGAAATTTAAGAAATATTTGAAACCAAAAAAGGAAGCAGATGGAAGAGGGCCACACAAGTCACTATACACAAGCTCCAAGGGAACCGAGGCATGCCAAGAGGCACGTTTGTCAAAACCGTCCCGATGATGTTTTCCGAATACACAACTAGAACAAACACCATCCTTGCAAGATACCAGTGGAAGACCAGTCACCATATTGTATTTACATAGTTGTTGCAATGAGCGATAATTTAAGTGACCAAATCGATCATGCCAAAGTTTACTCAAGTTATCACTATGAGCAACAAAAACTGAAAAAAAGGTGATGACCCAAAGTTGTTAAATTTGTACAACTTGGTAATATCATCAACAGTTCCAGTAGAAAGGATATTTTGAGTATTTTTAAAATCCTTGATTAGAACTTGGTGAGGTGTAAACATCACAGTTTTACCTTCACCTGAATGAGTAATTTGATAGACTGATAACAAATTGTAGGAAATTTTTGGAACACATAGTACATCACTGAAATGACCATTTTATACTGGAATTGTTCCAGATCCTACAACACTTAGAGATCTATCATCACCAACAAATATTTGTTTAGTGTTACATTCATGCATAGTAGAAAATATGGCTTTATACTTAGCCATATGATAAGATGCTCCAGAATCAGTGAGGCATTCAATTGAAGTAGAAGAAGAAGATGCAATATAAGAGTAACCAGAAGCACAAAGTGCATGTCCATGAGAATTATATTCTGAAGACGAATCTAGGTTGATGTGGTGCTTCTTCATTGCTGCTTCCAAGGCTGCCATCTTCTTAAAACATTTAGATTCGTCATGATTATCTTTCCCACAAAAATTGCAATGACGCTCAGTATTCTTTCCTTTTTGCTTGGATCCTTTGTCATTTTTTAAAGGAGTAGCTGATTGAGAGGGTTTGGGACCCTTGTTGTTTTGTTTATTATTGCGAAAATTATGTTTCTTGGGAGGCTTGGAATTTTCTTTCTGTTGGGACAATAAGGCTTTCCCAGATGTATCTGCATTGTTAATTATTCCAAGATGAATGAGCTTATCTTGCTCTCTAATTAAGGAATCATAAAATGATTCAAGGCTAGACTCTTGAGAGCTAGCTACAGTCAAGGATTCTTTCATGGAGTATAATGTAGATACAAAAACAGAATATGCAGGTCCAAGTTTAGAAAGAATATGATAAATACATTGTTTGTCTTCTGTCTTAATATTGCATTCTGCACATAAGAGTCTAAGAGTTTTATACTTAGATAAATAGTCTTGAATGCATGAAAAATAATTTGAATTCAAGGAAAGCAACTCATTCTCAAGTTGATGACCCAAAATTTCATTGTGTTTACTAAACACAGATTCCAACTTTTCCCAAGCTTTATCAAGTTCATCAATGCCAGATATGTGGAATCGCAAATCAGTAGAGATTGAAATCCCAATAAATCCATGAGCTTCATCACATCTATTTTCCCATTTATTTTTCTTATCATCATCAGTGGGTTTTGTTTCTTTCCTTGAGGTTATCCTGAAAAGTCCCCTACTTCGTAGAACATCCTCCATACGAGATTTCCATGAGAAATAGTTAGAACTTGTAAGTATAATATCACAAGGGGAGGCCATACTGTAAAATAATGGCTGAAAGAATAGAAACTAACTATCTGGATGCAAAGAGCTCGAAAAAATATGCGGTTTTAAAAGAAACAACACTTAAAACGGATTCTGGATGATGAACTTATGCTTGATCAAAGAAAATGTTGAAGATGTCCCCAATAGTGACGTGGGAAATATTAACTTAACTAACTAAAAAAGAAGCCCCATATTTCCAAAATTAACCTTTAACAATCACTTTTACAATAAAGTTGCTTTGAAGTGAATCACTTTTGTAGAATAAGTGATGTTCACTTTTACAATAATGTGACTTTTAAATAGTGTGGCAATAAATTAAAAGACTTAAGTGACTCACTTTTATTTTATTTTATTTATGTGAGATCCATTTTTACAATAAAGTAACTTGAAAATAGAAATTGCATGCACTAAAAAGTAGCTTAATAAGACTTGAACTCAAGAGTTATCAAGGTGTAAAGAAACTTTGAACCAAGTGAGCTAAGTTTAAAAGGTACGTAAAACTATGGAAAGAGGAAGGGTTTTTTTTTTTTTTCTACTCTTCTCTCTCGTTTTCCGTGCTTGCTTTCTTTTTCTGCAAATCACAAAAAAAACAAAAAACAAAAACAAAAAAAACTTTTTCCACACAATGGGGTTAGATCTTGGTTAGATTACCCGAAAAGTCTATGTTTTCAAGTTTTCTCGCTGTTTATGGTTTGCTATGATCACACAAGGTGCACGGCAAAGAGCATACGTAGCCGAGAAGACAAGAAAAAAAATTTCCCTTACTATTTCTGATTCGCCACGATCACACAAGGTGCATGACAAAGAGCATACGCAGTCAGGGAAAACAACAATCTGAGACTAAAACAAAAAATATCTAATAATAAACTAATAAAATATGAGATATTTAAAAAAAACAAATCCGTCACTGTAACATTATACCTTCAAATTTGTCGAAATGGGTGTTTCTGGAGCAAACGGAAATGGTTTTCGGTGAAACGAAAACTATTTCCCAATGGAAATGGTGCATTGGACGCAATGGAATAGCTCCCACTAGCCAAAAATGCACAGAAAATAAAAAACCAGAAACCCTTTCAAAGTTTCGGCAACACCGGTTCCAGATCTTGATCAAAACTGAAAGCGGCTCTTCATAAAAGCTCTGATACAATGTTAGGGTACACAGGGTACTCCCAAAGGACCGAACACCAATAAAAACCAATTCACACAAATAGATCATAGATCAATACACCAATGTTTGTCATGTGTTTAAAACCCTCGAGAGGGAAACAGTCCACGGCCCCAGCCAAATAGCTACTTGGAGCAATTTATTATGCAAAAGAAAGAAAGTTACATGAGCTTCTCATAATCGATCAACTAGTCAATGACCCTCTATGCTCTTTAAATAGAGATCATAGACCAATCGGGTGTTAAGCCACAGATCAATGGTAGGTATGATCTAATAGAAGTTGAACCGTCGGATCACTCTATGTCTAGAACATATCGTGACCGACGGATTAGAATATTTACAAATGCATACTAATGCATACTAAAGAAACACACTTTTACCTAATGGATATATTACACAAGTTGATATTCACTAACTCCTAAGTGTCTAAATATCCTAATAGATATATCCACCAGAATGGTTTTGGTAATATTACATAAATTACCATTAGATTAGAAACCACAAATGAGGGTCGGGGACTGAGGGTTTGTGATTATATCAGATGAAACAGTGGACGCAAATTTCTCTTCTACCACATGGAAAGGGGGAAGGAAAAAGGATCTATGGTGATGATATTTCCAAGGAATCTCCTTTAAGGACATAAGTTCCATGATGGATTCATCAGAGGGAAATGTATGTAAAAGATAATCAAGAGATGGGGGGGGAGGTCTAACCAATATGGTAGGTGATATGGATTGTGGGCTACTAATAGGTGATCGTTGATGGTGGAGTCGCTGGTGGTTTGAATGGAATTGTGTACTTCCTCAAAAGGACCAAGTGATGTTGATTCAACAATATATTTTCCTTTGTAATATGATAGAGGTAGAAATCATATTTATGGATGTGGTTTGGGAAATAGGAGGAGGATTGACAATGAGAAGACCCCCATGAGTGAAGAGTCTTTAAGAAGGCCTACTCCAATTTTTTGATACTGCAGAGTAGTCAAAAGTGGAATTTTGTTTGCATCATTTGTAATATCATTAGGTGTAATGAAACCTAACCGATCTATCGTAGCAATCCTTCCTTGGAATGGGAAATGAACAATCTAAAAAATTCTCAATGCTACAACTTGCATAGCATAGAAACAATTGCGACCTAGGAGTAGGTTGTAATCCAAAGGAGCATCAACAACTTCAACACATGGATGGAAACTGATTTTCCCTGCAGTTCGATCTGGAGATCAAGAAATAATCCATATGGTTGAAAGTCACGACCATCAAAGGCATTTAGTTTGGTAGTTGAACGATTAATCTCAGGAGATCCAATGGCTCTCCAACAAGACAGAGGAATGACCAAAGTAGAGGCTCCCTCATCCAATACCATATGATGGATATTCTTTTCAGTAATCTTTGTGGTTAACTAAAAATTCAACTGATGTGAGATCCTAGGTTCAAAATCATCTAGTTTGAAAGCAATGATGTTACTATTCTTAGGATCCATAGCTCCAAGTGTTGTTAGCAGGTTTTTTCATTTTGTGGCACAAGTTTGGAGTACTTCTAGGGCCGAAATAGTGTAGGGTTCCTAGGCCAAATCTTCTACAATGTTATAGTATTGGGAAGCACGTGTGTTATGATTAATAATAAACATACGAAATGTACTCTTGGGTGGGTGAAAAATTGCATCAAGCATAGGTTTATCAATGTGAAGACCATTACTTGGAGGGGGGGTGGAAGATGAAGGTTTGTCATATGGAAACTCATCAAGTTTCTTCTCTGGAGGGGGGACATAACTATGTGCTCTTGTATTCAGGTTAATAATCTCACTTGACATCATTTTAAATTCATAAATGGATGAATAAAGATCATGCAAATATTGATGATCAATCAATTGTTGTTGGGTGGGGAAAGGGCCTGTAAGAACTATTGGGGTGGGTGAAATTTTCAAAAACTTGTTAACTTCCTCTGGATGAGGACACTCTTAGGTGAAATGATCACCTTCACATATTAGGAAGGGGTACTTTACCTTTATCTTATTTTTGGAATCAGGATCAGTATTTTGTGGTCTATTACCTTCTTGTTGATTATCAGATTTCTTTGATTTGTTTTTACCTTTCTTTTTTGCCACCCAAAGAGTCAGTGGATTGAACCTCATTTACTTCGGTGGACGCAACAGGAGGGGATGCATTTTTGGGGGGTGGTATTGGTTGACTTACTGGTGTGATGGGTTGATTTTTATTCTTGGTATATTTCACCACTGTTTGAGTTTGAAATGAACCAAGGATGACATCTGAAGGTGGTTCAGTTGCAGGTCTTGACAGGTCCAATGTGGGACAAGGAGCATGAGGAATTAAATCATATAGAGTACCTGACTGGGAATAAAACAAGTCTAAGTACTGAGCATAGTTAATAGCTTGCTCCTCCATAACAACACCTCCCATGGAAACATCTCTAGCAATAGGGGGAAGTAAATATTTTTTGAACCAATCAGCAAGTAGCTGATCAGGAATAGGAGCCTTAATTAACCTACGTCTTCATATCCATCCATAGCCATAATAAATAAATAAATTTCATTAGTTAGTTACATTTATTTTAAATAAATCAGCTTAATGGCTCATTTTGTTTTTATATAAATCTTCTGCTACTGAGGTTTTCTTGTCAAGTTGAGATGTTTTTACAGGGTGTATAAACCAAAGATTCTAGTGTTCTCATATCCTCTCCATGTCTTAAGATCAGATCAAGCACACATCACACACTTGGAGCTAGAATGTTACCACCTAAGTTGTACTTAGTGGTTTTTTATAAAGTGATCCTTGTGAACCAGACAAGGATAACTTGTTCGGACTTCAGAAGACCTTTAGTCTTGCTTCTGGGAAACTTTTTTGTACTATATCACATGTTCACACCCCCTTGGGTGAGTTGTAATAAATGTTCTAGCATGATAGTGTCTTTAAAAGACTCAGTCTCTTAGACTTTATTTTTCAATCTGATGAGCCTAGGATGTTTTTTTCCTTGGTTATTATTCGTTGTTGAATAAACGACTGATAATTTCTGAGTTTTTCACTCCATACCTCAAAAGCTGGGGTGGTCGGCTTGGCATTTAGGCCTATTGAGGTTATTAGAGTCTATGTGTCAATGTATAAACATGCTAGGCATCATGGTCGAGTCATATGAACATGTCTAAGTCCCCCTAGGTTTTTTTAAATTTTTTAGTGTTTTTTATTAAAATTTAATTTTTCCAAAACATAGGCTATTTTTTAATAGTTTAATTGGAAAAATTGGTTTTGTAATAAAAGTGGGCCAAATAATCAGTTTCAGTCATGTAGGTGCTCATTTTCAAGCTAAGAGCACCATGTAAACCCATGGACCCACTTTTTTCAAGTTTTGAGTGATATTCCATCACTTAGGTCAAAAAACCCCAAAAAATCAATTATTGATTATTTTAATTAATAAATTGATGAATAATGGAACAAATAAAAAATCCTAGATCAATGGGTTCTCAGCCGATTTGATTGAAATCAGTCAGATCTGAAGTAGATTAACTAGATCCGACAAATCCTTGACTGAAGGAGGTGATCTAGACAGATCCAGAGTTGAACTTCAACATCCTTTATGGGGAATTGTGCCCTCTGTCTCTCCTCCACACATGTGGGCTCTCTTGGAAGCTCTGTGGATTGATGTGTTAGTCTGTGGGTTGATGTGTCAGCTCAATCAGCCCCCTGATTGACAAGTAGGATCAGTGGAAGTTTAGTTCAGCTTCATATTGGCATTGATGGAATATCCTTCAGCTACAGTGGCCTATCTCCTTGAGATTTGCACCCCCCTTGGGCTGGATCTCCTTTTTTTTGTATAAATAAATCTCAGATCACCTCTTCCAAGCTAGTTAGAAATAGGATTGAGGAGTCATTGCCATTGTCATACTACTATATTTTTATTGTGAATAAAGAATCTTTGGAGGCTATACCATGTAGTGCATGTGTTTGTGTGGATTCCCAACATCATGCTACTTATGTGGTAACTGCAATTTCTTTCAAATTTCTATGCTACTTTTGTTTTCTGGCTTCAAGGATTCAGTTGAATCAAGTAAGGGTGTAAACTAGGCAAGTTATATTACTTGCTCTTGTTTATCCATATTATATATGCTCAAGAATTTTAGTTATATGGTAAAATAAGATTATTTTTGCATGATCTTTCATTTTTGTTGCTTTATACATCTATATCCAGATCTCATGAGGTGTTGTGCGGGCTTGTGTTATCTAGTTGCAGGTTCCCGATTTGATGAAGGTGTGGATCAAGATTGATGCCATTACTTATCCAATAAGTTGAAGACTATGTCCCTCAGCGCTCCACAAAAGGTCCTCCTTTTAGCTTGTTCCTTTCAAGCAATGAGCCGACCTTCTCTCCTCTTGTTCTCTTTTCTTTAAAAAAATCAATTTTCTTACCTGGTTACTGTGTTAGAAATATTTGTGATCATTTGGATCTGTTATATCAAAGTAAAATTGACATAGATAATCTATTTCAAAGCTCATAGTATAGATCTCAATTCTTAAAAGTATCATTAAGCATTCTAGATCTAGCATAAGGAAATCGTCTGTTTGGCATGGCAAGTTAAAGAAAATAAGTAGGTTGCATGCTCTAGATTTCCTTTTATGTTTTAAAAAGATTAAATCCAGAAATCAGTGCATATTTCATTGGCTACAAACACAGCAAGCCAAGATCCCAAGGAAAGCTTGCTTTCCTTGGTTCCTTTTTCACCTGTTTAGCTAGTTTTAACTTAATCTTTTTTGAGTTAAGGTAGGCTCATACAAAGGTAATATTAAATTTAATTTGGGAATATGTTATTCTAACATGCTTGCTGGTTTTTATCAGGTGTAACATAAAATAAAAGAATTTGATGTTTGAAAGTGGCCTCGGGAGCGTTCAGATCACCCAGGGGTCTCCCCTTTCATTAAATTTTTTTTTTTGAGAGTTGTAAGATCTTGGTTTCATCACGTATAAGGACCAAGAGGTTTCTGATATTTCAGTTTTATAATATTGTAACCAATAATAATAAAAGAAAATATTTTTTGAGGAGGCTCTTTCGAGCCCTCTCTCCATCCGCCTAGGGGGGATCTGCGTCCGTTTCACCTTTTTTCTTTTTTCCCTTTTTTTTGCTCTAGTTTACTATTGACATGCAGGATTGTATACTTTGATATAAATTTTCATTATTCCATACTTTAATTTCAAAATTAATCATACTACTTACCCCACGACTTCCCGATTGATCCGCAAGGGGAAAGAGATGCGTGGTAGCACTAATTAGAAAATCGACGTTATGTATCTTTGATTCATTTTTCATCAATTGTTTTGTTATCCATAATAACATTAAACCCTCCTTGATTCCACTATTGAGATCCACTTGGATCGAAAGAAATTCCTGGAGGGTTTTCTTTTTAACAAGAACACCTATCTTAAAATTTACTAAAAATAACGAAGACTCCAGTGTGTATGCTTTGTACTTGGCTGTGGTTCATCTAATCATTCAAGCTGCATCAAAAGCACTTTAGTGACTAGAATAATTAGGATTCACTCTCCCCAAATTGACAAACCACCAGGAAAAAATCCAATGCCTCAATTAAACCATTACGGTGGATAAATACCCAAAGGAAGTGGGAACTCCTGAAAAGTGACCTCGAGGCACCGATATTTGTTACACCTTCAGGCGCACTATGAAAAATAGCCTCAGACACTCCATTCAGCCCACATATTCCTTGCGTTTAGTCGTCACGGTTTAGATTTGGACATACTTCAAGTACCTCATGGGTATATCTGGAGTCCCCTCGCCTAAGTTAAATTACTCATCTTCTTACATTAATTTAAAATTAACCAAGATATAATTGCACAACATTCATTCCAGCAATTACAAGCACTCTTAATTGTTTTTTGACCCCATTTACAAGGCACCGATCAACTGTTTATTTCTTTTAATCTATATGTGATTGGGTGTCATTTTCGTGCTTACCTGTGATTATCTCATTATTTTATTTGTTGTTTACAATTGTTAAAATCGAAAATCCTAAAAAACTTACTTTTTAATACCATCATCATACTAAATAATTTTGCCTCGGTAACTTAATAGGGTCTACCCTCCTGGCTTCATTAGGAGTCGAACCTAAACGGAGGAGTCAAGAGCAAGGTGATAGCCTTGACTCGAGACTTGCCCCCAAGGACACACCGAATGGCTTGAATATTTCTGCCACGTAACCCAGGTGTGTGAAAGGAGGCAACACTTTTTGGCACCATTGCCGAGGATAAATCTTTTTATTCCTGAGTACGACTTTTGTTTTCTTCCTTTTTTTTTTTGCTTTGTTTGATGAATGCTTAGAGTAGATCTTTAATTCTCATCTGGCGACTCCACTGAATTTTTTCAATTTTTATTTTTACAAAGAAAAGCAAAAAATATTTTTTGTGAAAATATTTCTAAATGCTTACTTTTCTTTTTCACATGGTGACTCCATTGAAGGGATAAAACCCTTCTTTCTCATAATTTTGTTGAGAATTGTTGTGTGTAGATAAGCTCATACGACATAGTAAAACTTTAAATGCTCATTATTAGGCTGGTCTGGTTTAGTAAAAAATACATGGTTGATATATGCTACTGATAAGCTATTATGGATGATGGAGATTATGGTGCTCTAGTTTCTAGTGTATATCCTGCCATCAATTTCTCAGGCATCCCGGGCTTTCCTAGCTATGAGCTATATCTCCAGGATGAAATATAGTCACAAGCTCCGACTTTTTATGGAGATGGTGATTCAACTATCTGTCACATCATATTTGTTTCTGCATTTGTGACAAAAATCAACATACTTCATAGGGATAATGTGATGTGAATATTTGCTCATTCTTTGAAAAGTAAGGCTTGGACATGGATTTGTGGTCTTCTTGATAAATGCATTACCTCTCATGAGGACTTATGTGCTATGTTTTTTTAGAGGGGGCATGATGGTGAGGGAGATATGATGACGGTTGTAGAAAGGACCCTCACCTACCTAAATGAGCCAAAGGAGCCAATGATTTCCATTATAGATGGGGACACTCAGGATGATCCTATTGAAGAGCTTCACGAGGAACCCATGATTGAACACATTGTTGAATACTTTCCTCATGACACCATAACTGAAAACATTGAAGATTTGATATTTTCTCAAGTTTTTTGCAATGCTAATATTTTTCTAGAAATCCCTCTAGAGGGACCCACTGAGAAACACATCCTAAGTGATCCCATTGAATATGTCCAAAAAGTTTCCTTGATTGAAGATAATATTGAAGATCCTCTTTAGGATAACAGAATCCTATAAAGAAACTTATGATAAGATCAATATGGTGTGTGATGACACTATACCTTGTTCTCCACATGTTGATGAAGGTTTGGAAAGTTTATTACCTTGTAACATTTTTGAAGCCAGATCTTCTGAAGAGGATTGTTATGAATACAAGGAACACATGGATAGGTAGGAGCATTATGCCATGGATGAGGAGTCCCCCACATATGACATGGATGGGAGTGATGACTATTGGAATTTCATAGATAATCCAACTTGTGAAAAACTTATTGAGAATCCCATCCATGATATGTCCAGCAAGGGGAGTGTCTATTCAAAAATTTGTGGAAGTCCAATCTACGATACATCCATAGAAGGGAGTGTGGATACCTTGGGAAATCTTAGTATGGAAGAGGAGCATTCAAAATTTTCACATGATCATCCAGACTCTTATCAAGAAGAGCCGTACAAAGGTATCAGTAATGAAGATATTGAGAAGCAGTATTGTGAAAATTCAGATGTGATGCATTTAGTGGAATATCAGTCTCAGCCATCTTCTTCACATGTAGAGGTTCCTTATGATTTGGAGCAGCTGGGTGCTTATACAATGAGTCATCATTTGATAAGCCTTGATGATCGATATGATGATATAGTCAGTCTGCCTCATCATGTTGATTGGTATATCAGTCCTATCTAGTCATGGATAGAAGCAGCCTACGCGAGAACATACAAGGTTGGGAAGATCTTTAATTACTTTATTCATGCCTATGATTTCCCATCCATCCCACCCATTCCAAATCATCATGCATGTTTTCATTTTCTAAATAAAGTATCCTTACTTTGGCTGGTAACCAAAGACAAGGAAGTTTTTTTTATGTTAATAAAATGCTTAGGTGGTTACATTGGATTTCTTATTACACTTACCCCCTTTTTTTTAATCATGCTTAGAGTACGAAAATAAGATCCTTGAAAGAGAGCATTTAATTTTTGTTAAGAGAGCATTTAATTTTTTATTTTTTCAGTGTTTTTTATTAAAATTTAATTTTTCCAAAACTTAGGCCATTTTTTAATAGTTTAATTGGAAAAAATGGTTTTGCAATAAAAGTGGGCCAAATAATCAGTTTCAGTCATGTAAGTGCTCATTTACAAGCTAAGAGCACCATGTAAACCCATGGACCCACTTTTTTCAGGTTTTGAGTGATTTTCCATCACTTAGGTCACAAAACCCCAAAAAATCAATTATTGATTATTTTAATTAATAAATTGATGAATAATAGAGCAAATCCAAAATCCTAGATTAGTGGATTCTCAGATGATTTGATTGAAATCAGTCAAATCTGAACCAGATTAACTAGATTTGACAAATCCTTGACTGAAGGAGGTGATCTGGACAGATCAAGAGTTGATCTTCACCATCCTTTATGGGGAATTGCACCCTCTCTGTCTCCTCCACACATGTGGGCACTCCTGGAAGCTCTATGGATTGATGTGTCAATCTATGGGATGATGTGTCATCTCAATCAGCTCCCCGATTGACAAGTAGGCCCAGTTCCACTTCCGATCAGCATTGATTGACTCTCCCTCATCTACAGTGGTCTGTGTCGTTGGGATTTGCACCCCCCTTAGCTAGATCTCCTATTTTTTGTCTAAATAAAGCTTAGGCTGCCTCTTCCAAGCTAGTTAGAGTTGGATTGAGGAGTTCTTTCCATTGTAATACTGCTATATTTTTATTGTGAATAAATAAGCTTTGGAGGCTATACCGTGTATTGCATGTGTTTGTGTGGATTCCCAACATCATGCTGCTAATGTGGCAACTACAATTTCTTTCCAATTTATGTGCTGCTTTTGTTTTCTAGCTTCAAGGATTTGGTTGAATCAAGTAAGGGTGTAAACTAGGCAAGTTATATTAATTTATCTTGTTTATCCATATTATGTATGCTCAATAATTTCAGTTATATGCTTAAATAAGATTATTTTTGCATGATCTTTCATTTTTGTTGCTTTATACATCTATATCCAGATCTCACGAGGTGTTGTGCAGGCTTGTGTTATCTAGTTGTAGGTTCCCAATTGGACGAAGTTGTGGATCAATATTGATGCCATTCCTTATCCAATAAGCTCAAGACTCTATCCCTCAGTGCTCCACAAAAGGACCTCCTTTCAGCTTGTTCTATTCAAGCAACGAGCCGATCTTCTCTCCTCTTGTTCTCTTTTCTTTAAAAATGACACTTTTCTTTCCTGGTTACTGTGTTTGAAAGCTTTGTGATCATTTGGATCTGTTATATCAAAGTAAAATTTATAGAGGTATGCTAGTTCAAAGCTCATAGTCTAGATCTCATTTCTGAAAAGTATCATTAAGCATTCTAGATCTAGAATAAGGAAATTGTCCGTTTTGCATGGCAAGTTAAAGAAAATTAGTAGGTTGCATGCTCTAGATTTCCATTTATGTTTTAAAAAGATTAAATCCAGAAATCAGTGCATATTTAATTTTCTACATGAACAGCAAGCCAATATCCCAATGAAAGCAAGCTTTCCTTGGTTCCTTTTTCACCTGTTTAACTAGTTTTAACTTAATTTTTTTTGAGTTAAGGTAGGATGATCCAAAGGTACTCTTAAAGTGATTTTGGGAATATTTTATTCTAACATGATTGATTTTTTTAGCATTTGTAACAGAAAATAAAATAATTTGCTTTTCGAAAGTGGCCTCAAGAGCGTTCAAATCCCCCTAGGGGTCTCCCCTTTCACTAAAATTTAAAATTTTTGGAGAGTTGTAGGATCTTGGTTTCATACCGTATAAGGACCAAGAGGTTTATGATATTTTAGTTTGATGATATTGTAACCAATAGTAATAAAATAAAATATTATTTGAGTAGCCTCTTTCGAGCGCACTCCCCATCCCCCCACGGGGGATCTGAGTTCGTTTCACTTTTTTGCTTTTTTCCCTTTTTTCTTGCTCTAGTTTAGTACTGACATGCAGGATTGCATAATTTGATATAATTTTTCATTATTCCATACTTTAATTTTAAAATTAATCATACTACTTACCCCATGACTTCTCGATTGACCCGCAAGGGGAAAGAGATGCGTGGTAGGACTAATTAGAAAACGGACATTATGTATCTTTAATTGCTTTTTCATCAATTGTTTCATTAGCCATAATAAAATTAACCCCTATTTGATTCCCCGATTGAGATCCACTTGGATCGAAAGAGGTTCCTGGAGGGTTTTCTTTTTAACAAGAACACCTATCTTAAAATTTACTAAAAATAACAAACACTCCAGTGTGTATGCTCTGAACTTGGCTGCGGTTCATCTGATCAGTCAAGATACATCAAAAGAACTTGAGTGACTAGAATAATTAGGACTCACTCTCCCTAAATTGACAAACCATTAGGCGAAAATCCAATGCCTCAATCAAACCATTACGGTGGCAAAATACCCAAAGGAAGTGAGAACTCCTGAAAAGTGACCTTGGGGTGCCGATCTCTGTTACACCTTCGGATGCATTATGAACAATAGCCTCTGAGGCTCCATTTAGCCCTCATATTCCTTGCGGGTATCCATCACGGTTTAGTTTTGGACATACTTCAAGTACCCCGTGGGTATATTTGGAGTCCCCTCGCCTAAGTTAAATAACTCATCTTCTTACATTAATTTAAAATTAACCAAGATACAATTGCACAACATTCATTCCAGCACTTTCAAGAACTGTTAATTGTTTTTTGACTCCATTTACAATGCATTGATCAACTATTTATTTCTTTCAGTCTATATGTGATTGGGTGTCATTTTCATGCTTACTTGTGATTATCTCATCATGTTATTTGTTATTTACAATTGTTGAAATTGAAACTCCTAAAAAGCTTACTCTTTAATACCATCATCATACTAAATAAACTACCCCCCTTGGCTTCGTTAGGAGTTGAGCCTAAACAGAGGAGTGAAGAACAAGGTGACAGCCTTGACTCGAAACTTTCCCCCAAGGACACACCGAGTGGCTTGAATATTTCTGCCACATAACCTAGGTGTGTGAAAGGTGGCAACACTTTTTGGCGCTGTTGCCGGGCATAAATATTTTTATTCTTGAGTACGACTTTTGTTTTCTTCCTTTTTGTTTTTTCTTTGTTTGATGAATTCTTAGAGTATTTCTTTAATTTTCATCTAGCAACTCCACTGACTTTTTTCAGTTTTTATTTTACAAAGAAAAGCAAAAAAATAATTTGTGAAAAGATTTATAAATGCTTATTTTTATTTTTCACATGATGACTCCATTGAAGGGACAAAACCCTGCCTTCTCGTAATTTTGTTGAGACTTGTTGTGTGTATATCAGCTCATATGACATAGTAAGACTTTAAATGCTCAATATATGGCTGCTCCGGTTTAGTAAAAAGTACCTGGTTGATATATGCTACTGATAAGCTGTTATGGATTACGAAGATTATGGTGCTCTACTTTCTGGTGTATATCCTGCCATCAATTTCTCGAGCATCCCGATCTTTCCTAACTATGAACCATATCTCCGGGATGAAATATATTCTCAGGCTCCGACTTTTTATGGAGATGGTGATTCAGTTTCCTGTCATATAATATTTGTTTTTGCATTTGTGACAAAACTCAACATACTTCATAGGGATAATGTGATGCGAATATTTTCTCATTATTTTAAAAGGAAGGCTTGGACACGGCTTTGTGTTCTTCTTGATAAATGCATTACCTCTCATGAAGACGTAAGTGCTATGTTTTTTGAGAGGTGGCATCATGGTGAGGGAGATATGATGATGGTTGTAGAAAGGACCCTCACGTAACTAAATGGGCCAAAGGACCCCATAATTCCCATTATAGATGAGGACACTGAGGATGATCCTATTGAAGAGCTTCATGAGGAACCCATGATTGAACACATTGTTGAATACTTTCCTCATGACACCATAACTAAAAACATTGAAGATTTGAGATTTTCTCAAGTTTGTTGCAATGCTAATATTTTTCCAAAAATCCCTCTAGAGGAGCCCACTGAGCAACACATACCAAGTGATCCCATTGAATATGTCCAAAAAGTTTTCTTGATTGAAGATAATATTGAACATCCTCTTCATGATATCATAACAGAAGCCTATAAAGAAACTTATGATAAGATCAGTATGGTGTGTGATGACACTAGACCTTGTTCTCCACATGTTGATGAAGGTTTGGAAATTTTATTACCTTGGAACATTTTTGAAGCCAAATCTTTTGAAAGGGATTGTTATGAATACAAGGAAGACATGGATAGGTAGGAGCATGATGCCATGGATGAAGAGTCCCCCAGATATGACATGGATGGGAGTGATGACTATTGGAATTTCATAGATAATCCAACTTGTGAAAATCTTATTGAGAATCCCATCCATGATATGTCCAGGAAGGGGAGTGTCTGTTCAAAAATTTATGGAAGTCCAATCTATGATACATCCATAGAAGGGAGTGTGGATACCTAAGAAAATATTAGTATGGAAGAGGAGCATTGAGAATTTTCACACGATCATCCAGAGTCATATCATGTAGAGCCGCAAAAAGGAATCAATAATGAAGATATTGAGAAGTAGTATTGTGAAAAGTCAGATGTGATGCATTTAGTGGAATATCAGTCTCAGCCATCTTATTCACATGTAGAGGTTCCTTATGATTTGGAGCAGCTGGGTGCTTATACAATGAGTCATCATTTGGTAAGCGTTGATGATGAGTTTGATGATATAGTAAGTCTACCTTATCATGTTGATTGGTATATCAGTCCTATCTAGTCATGGATAGAAGCAGCCTACGCGAGCACATACCAGTTTGGTAAGAAATTTAATGACTTTATTCATGCCTATCATTTCCCATCCATCCCATCCATTCCAAATCATCACACATGTTTGCATTTTCTAAATAAAGTATCCTTACTTTGGCTGCTAACTAAAGACAAGGAAATTTTTTTTTTATGTCAATAAAATGCTTAGGTGGTTACATTGGATTTCTGATTACACTTAACCCATTTTTTTTTATCATGCTTAGAGTAGGAAAATAAGCTCCTTGAAAGAGAGCATTTAATTTATGCATTTCTATTTTGTACTTAGCTATAACAAAAATTTTCTTTCATTAGTTAGCTATATTTATTTTTGAATAAATCAACTTAATGGTTCATTTGGATTTTATATAAAGCTTGTTCTACTAAGGTTTTCTTGTCAAGTTGAGATGTTTTTACAGGATGTATAAACCAGAGATTCTGGTGTTCTCGTATCCTCTCCTTGGCCTATGACCAAATCAAGCACACGTCCCATAGTTGGAGCCATAATGTTACCAACTAAGTTGTACTCAGTGGTTTTTTATCAAGTGAGCCTGGTGAACCAAACAAGGATAACTTGTTAGGACTTCAGCAGACCTTCAGTCTTGCTTCTGGGAAACTTTGTTGTACTATATCACATGTCCATACCCCCTTGGGGGAGTTATAATAAATGTTCTAGCATGATAGTGTCTGTAAAAGAATTGGTCTCTTAGACTTTATTTGTCAATCCGATCAGCCCAGGGTGTTTTTTTTCCTTGGTTATTATTGGTTGTTGAATAAATGACTGATAATTTCTGAGTTTTTCACTCAATACCTCCAAAGTTGGGGTGGTCGGCTTGTCATTTAGGCCTATTGAGGTTATTAGAATCTATGTGTCAATGTATAAACATGCAAGGCATCATGGTCGAGTCATATGAACATGTCTAAGACCCCCTAGGTTTTTTCAACTTTTTTAAATTTTAAATTTTTTCAGTGTTTTTTATTAAAATTTAATTTTTCCAAAACTTAGGCCATTTTTTAATAGTTTAATTGGAAAAATTGGTTTTGCAATAAAAGTGGGACAAATAATCAGTTTCAGTCATGTAGGTGCTCATTTTCAATATAAGAGCACCATGTAAACCCATGGACCCACTTTTTTTAGGTTTTGAGTGATTTTCCATCACTTAGGTCAGAAAACCCCAAAAAATCAATTATTGATTATTTTAATTAATAAATTGATAAATAATAAAGCAAATCCAAAATCCTAGATCAGTGGATTCTCAGCCGATTTGATTGAAATCAGTCAAATCTAAACCAGATTAACTGGATCTGACAAATCGTTGACTGAAGGAGGTAATCTGGAGATATCTAGAGTTGATCTTCAACATCCTTTATGGGGAATTGCACCCTCTCTCTCTCCACACATGTGAGCTCTCCTGGAAGCTCTGTGGATTGATGTGTTAGTCTGTGGGTTGATGTGTCTGCTCAATCAACCCCCTGATTGAAAAGTAGACTTAGTTCAGCTTTATATCAGCATCGATTGACTCTCCCTCAGCTGCAGTGGTCTATCTCCTTGGGATTTGCACCCCCCTGGGATGGATCTCATGTTTTTTGTATAATAAAGCTCAAGCTACCTCTTCCAAGCTATTTAGAGTTGGATTGAGGAGTTGTTTCCATTGTAATACTATTATATTTTTATTGTGAATAAATAATCTTTCGAGGCTATACCGTGTAGTGCATGCGTTTGTGTGGATTCCCAGTGTCATGTTGTCAATGTGGTAACTGCAATTTCTTTCCAATTTCTATGTTACTTTTGTTTTCTAGCTTCAAGTATTCTGTTGAATCAAGTAATGGTGTAAACTAGGCAATTTATATTGCTTGATATTGTTTATCCATATTATGCATGCTCAAGAATTTCAGTTATATGCTTAAATAAGATTATTTTTGCATGATCTTTCATTTTTATTGCTTTATACATCTATATCCAGATCTCACAAGATGTTGTGCAGGCTTGTGTTATGTAGTTGCAGGTTCTCGATTGGGTGAAGGTGTGGATAAAAATTGACACCATTACTTATCCAATAAGATCAAGACTCTGTCCCTCAACACTCCACAAAAGGGCCTCCTTTCATCTTGTTGCATTCAAGCAACGAGCTGGCCTTGTCTCTTGTTCTTCTCTTTTGTTTAAATAAAACACTTTTCTTACCTGGTTACTGTGTTCAAAAGTTTTCTTATCATTTGGATCTGTTATATCAAAGTAAAATTTACATAGATATTCTATTTCCAATCTCATAGTCTAGATCTCAATTCTGAAAAGTATCATTAAGCATTCTAGATCTAGCATAAGGAAATCGTCCGTTTTGTATGGAAGGTTAAAGAAAATCAGTAGGTTGCATGATCTATATTTCCCTGTATGTTTTAAAAAGATTAAATATAGAAATCAGTGCATATTTCATTGGCTTCACAAACAGCAAGACAAGATCCCAAGGAAAGCTTGCTTTCCTTGGTTCCTTTTTCACCTGTTTACCTAGTTTTAACTTAATCTTTTTTGAGTTAAGGTAGGCCGATACAAAAGTACTCTTAAAGTGATTTTGCACATATGTTATTATAAAATTATTGATTTTTTTTAGCAGGTGTAACAAAAAAAAATGAAGCTGATGTTCGAAAGTGGCCTCGAGAGAGTTCAAATCCCCCCAGGGGTCTCCCCTTTCATTAAAATTTAAAAATTTCGCAGAGTTGTAAGATCTTGGTTTCATCACGTATAAGGAAAAAGAGGTTTTTGATATTTCAGTTTGCTGATATTGTAACCAATAATAATAAAAGAAAATATTCTTTGAGTAGGCTCTTTCGAGCCCACTCCCCATCCCCCTAGGGGGGATCTGCATCTGTTTCACTTTTTTTCCTTTTTCCCTTTTTTTTGCTCTATTTTAGTACTGACATGCAGGATTTTATAATTTGATATAATTTTTCATTATTCCATACTTTAATTTCAAAAGTAATCATACTACTTACCCCATTACTTCCCGATTGACCCGGAAGGGGAAAGAGATGCGTGGTAGGACTAATTAGAAAACCGGTGGTGTATATTTGATTCCTTTTTCATCAATTGTTTTGTTAGCCATAGTAAAATTAACCCCTCCTTGATTCCCTAATTGAGATCCACTTGGATCTAAAGAGGTTCCTGGAGGGTTTTCTTTTTAACAAGAACACCTATCTTAAAATTTACTAAAAATAATGAAGACTCCAGTGTGTATGCTTGGTACTTGGCTGTAGTTCATCTGATCAGTCAAGCTACATCAAAATCACTTGAGTGACTATAATAATTAGGATTCACTCTCCCAAAATTGACAAATCATCAGGCGAAAATCCAACGCCTCAATCAAACCATTACGGTGGCAAAATACCCAAAGGAAGCGGGAACTCCTGAAAAGTGACCTCAGGGCGCCGATCTCTATTACACCTTCGGGTGCATTGTGAAAAATAGCCTCAGAGACTCCATTCATCCCACATATTCCTTGTGGGTAGTCGTCACGGTTTAGTTTTTTACATACTTCAAGTACCATGTGGGTATATCTGGAGTCCCCTCGCCTAAGTTAAATTACTCATATTCTTACATTAATTTAAAATTAACCAAGATACAATTGCACAACATTCATTCCAGCAATTGCAAGCACTCTTAATTGTTTTTTGACTCCATTTACAAGGCACTGGTCAACTATTTATTTCATTCAATCTATATGTGACTGGGTGTCATTTTCATGCTTACTTGTGATTATCTCATCATGTTATTTGTTGTTTACAATTGTTAAAATCGAAACTCCTAAAAAACTTACTCTTTAATACCATCATCATACTGAATAATTTTTCCTTAGTAACTTAATAGGGTCTACCCCCCTTGGATTCGTTAGGAGTTGAGCCTAAATGGAGGATTCAAGAACAAGGTGACAACCTTGACTCGAGACTTTCCCCCAAGGACAAACCAAGTGGCTTGAATACTTCTGCCATGTAATCCAGTTGTGTGAAATGCAGCAACAATCCCTATCAAGGTTGTGAGGGATCTACCGCTTCAGACCATTCTATTTACTATGTAGAGGGTGGCAGGGAGCCAAGGTCATCCACCAAGCACCCTGGGCACATATGTGTTGGCCACTTTTCCCCACTTGTGAGAACCAATTTCTACGTAGCCCGCCGATCCAACAACTACTTGAGATACTGGCCTGATAGAGCAAGCCCCATCGTCAACAACTGTGAAGCAAGCACAGTCTCACCCAAGATATTTCATAGGTGGGTAACCACCAAAACCATGTTTTTACGATTGTCAAGGGAGTATAGTCCCTTGGCTCATAACTAAGGAGCTTAATGAAGGCTGCACGATGGCTGGACAAAGAAGTCATTTTTGCTCGACTGAGCACAAACATATACCATCGCACATGACCTGACCTTCATTTCCACCTTGCAGTTGGCACAACTTGTGTGGCAAAGTTGATTCATGTCAATCGGCTCTATGAATTAAGTCAGGATTCATAATAGGAATCATACAGAATGATATATATACATATTCATTTCAACAATGCATTATGTTCATTCATTTACCAATTTCAAGAAACTAACAGAGACTCAAGCACATTCAACATTATATGGAAAGAAACTAATAATCAATCACATAAACATTTACCACATAAACCATTCATTCAGAAACAAGAATTAATGTTGAAAACCATCTGGGAAAAACCATCAAGGTGCTCTTCATCTGGCATGAGAAAGGATATAGCACCTTGCAGTCTGTGAAATGCAGACTGATCTTGAGATATGTCTTTAAGTGCAGAATTATGGTTCTCATGCTCTCTGTCTTATTTCTCCTAATCTACTGCTAGTACCTATAGATCTGCACATAGCCTAGATTGACTTCCCTAGAATCCGCACCGCTCTAGTATATCTCTCCCATTGCATTACTAAGACTTCCTCCTGCAGATTCTTGATTACCCCCCTCTTAGATCTGTTTCCTACAACTGTATACAAATCTCATCTATCAAACCTATTCCATAATTATAGCTAACAAAAATAAACCTTATAACTATTAAACCTCTCCTATTCATATTATTTTACATGACTGTATTGGGTCAACTCCTTACAAGCAGTTTGTTAACTATCACCATCAGCCACCCCCCAGGCTACAACTGTGGTAATCATGACTCGACATAAGGCATTAACGACCTTATTTACAACATGCTTCCTCTCATGTGGCATCCGACGACTTAAGCCGAATTCTGCACCCACGACCTTTCTGTCTATTTTCGGTCATTTTCCCCTTGCGCGCTTCCGCGCTTGTCTTTCCTTTGTTGCACGCCTCTTTGTTTTTCCTTTGTGGTCCCTTTATGTCCTTCGCAATCTTCCTTAGCTTCTATCGAGAGTGTGGCACATTTTCTTTAGTTGCGTGTGTGATTTTATTTCCTACACTCCTTTCCCAGGCCAATAGCCCCCAACACTCATCGGTGGCCCATTCCAAGCCACTAAGAAAGGGATATCTAACAGCTGCCACCTATGGTGCATCTTTTTTTTTTTGTGCATAGTTTTTTCTGTTTTATAACTTGTGCATCTTGTTCCTTGTGTGCTTTTTTTCTTTTCATAATTGGGCTTATATGACTTCCTCTTCATCCTGTTCTAATAATTCTATGCCCATAGGTTTGTCCTATGTTTGGTCTAGGCCTTCTTGATGGAGCTACTGATGCTCTGCTTCATGTTCATGCGTGCCTTTATTTTTGTTTCACTCTTCTTCTCTTGATTTTTCTCTTAGTTCGTCTGCGATCACCACTGTGGCTATATCTTTCTTCGCAAGCTATTATGCATTTTCGATGTTTTGCTTGAACTAGGATAGAATAGGATTAATCCATTCTATCTCCCATTAAGCTTCATATACTTGTTGCTCAAGTTCCTACACTCTGTCATTGGTTGGGTGTTCTAATGAGGTACTAGCCAGTGCGTGAGTGAAATATTGGATTCGCTACTGAACCGACTGAATTAACTTTGTTATCCTTTCAGCTTCAGCCTGTTGCTCAGTTGTTTCCTTATTGAGCATGCTTTACTGGTCCCACAGGGTTCTCATCTTATTGAGGAGCTCCTTAAGCTCAGTTTCCCTGGTGATTTTCTCCTTCATTGGTAGCTTCTTAATCTCATCCTTCAATGCCAATATTTGTAAGTCTAATTTCCATGCTTGCTCGACAAGTTGTTCTGCAGTCTCATCATCAATGAGTTGTTTGCATGTTGCAGCAATTTTTCTTCCATTGCTTCTGCATAGATCCTCTCGACTTTCTTCAGCCTGACAACAGCTTAAGTTGCCAATTGCTGCCTTTGTTGCAACACTTCAAAGGGCATGTTGGGCTGTGGGTTGGTTTTTATCTCCTGGATCTGCTTCTATAGGTCTACAGCCAACTTGGATAGACGTCTCAATTGATGCACCAGTTTGACCTCAGTCTTTTCTTCCTCCTTCAAGAGTTGTGCCGCTGCCTCCTTTATTGCTTGTTCTAGCGAAGCCTGCCTCTGTTCTTGGGTTGCCAGGTATTCCCGCTGGCGGTTGATAACTTGCTTTTGCTCCCTTGCTTTCTTGGTTGCCTTAGCTACTTGAGATGCAACTATATTTTCTCAGAATCTAATTTATGTGGTAGTGACCTATTGAATAGAGTATATCTGTGACAAGGTTAACTTTGAAACATTTCAAGTTAATGTGTCCAAGTTATGGATACTTGCCTTGCTTTCTTTTCCTTTCTTAGGAAATTCCTCCACAGGAATTTCTATTGTTAGGGGTGGGAGCATTATTTGCACTGCTAAGGCGTCTGCTTGGGTGACACCATATGTTTCATCCTACATGGTCTCTTGCACTTCAATTAAAGTCTATGTGAGCTAGTTAACCTTTTTGGTGATGGTTGCTGTCCAATTGGTTTTCCTGGTCACAAGCTTTCCCAAATTTTTCTCGGTTACTTTGTCAATGTCATTGCGTAGAAGGGTCAGGTCCTTGTCTCATATGTCCCTGACATGGGGCCAGTTAACCTTCTACCTCTTGCTATAATGGAAGCTCAATGTGTCTTTGTATTCCTTCTATGGCATGGGATGCTTACCCCTATTTTTTCTTGCTCACAAAAGTGCTCAACTCTTCATTTGTAGTAGGGTTGTCGAGGTCGGAATTTTGTAGGTCTCGCTCATATTTTGCTTCGTATTATTGGGAGCCATCTTGGTGCTCTTGTATACTAGTATTGGTGCCATATTGTTTTGGGTTCTCTTGTGGATTCTCCTGTGGCACTTGTTGTCCTACAGGCACCTCCTCATGATGGGTGAGCCATTGCCTAGGCCACTCTTTGATTTCTTGGTTAATATCTGCATCCTTGAGGATGAAGAATGTCATAAGCATTTATTTCTTAGGGTCCCCATGTGGTTTCAAGATGATGTTATACTACACTGCATGGAATTGAATGAATAGATACTTTGCAACTGTTGCAGGACTCAGCCAGTACTGTGCGTGCACAATTTTCCAGAGCCTTTCTTGCTATAGGAAAAATGTAATTCTGGCATCAGTATTGTGCTTGTTTTCCTTGTGGTCTAAGAGGTTTTAGTAAGGCCTGCTGAGGAACTCTACGGGGATATCCATAGGCTGGTAGTCCGGTGGCGGAGCCCATACTACAAAGGAAATTAAATTAAGAGACAGGAGAAGTGAAACTTAGCTGTGGGTTGTTCCTATGCTTCTCGTGCATCATCCATTAGTTCGTTCAAGAGGAACTAGGACTAGTTAATGTGCACACCTTGCGCGCATTTTTCTGCAAGTTCTACTGTTGCGGCTGTGCACTCAGCCGGCCTCATATTGTGAAGGACATTGCTACACAAAATCTTTGTTTCCTCCTATACATCACTATCCTCAATGGAGTTGATGAGAAAACCCTTTTCACCACTGAGGAGCTGATACTTAGTCTTCATATCATTTTGGCCTAACTTTTCCTGCTCATTATGTAAGTATGGGGTCAGGTCGATTCCATGCCGCGACAGACCTATAATGGCCGAAATCAAGTCCACCGTCACCTCATATGGTTTGTTCAACCAAAGGTAGCCACCATGGAAGCACACGAGCAGTTTCTTGACATACATTGCGACTGGCCCAGAGCGGTCGAAATGGGGCATAAGGAGTAGGTTTAATATACTAAACTACTCCAATCCACATGAATACTCCAGTACAAAGACAACGTTTTCATTCGGTGGTTGACCAAATTTTACGGCCATGAATTGATCTCTGGAGATGTCTAGATTTTGAGTGTCGTAGTCTTCAAACTTTAATACTTGAATCTTGGTCATGATGGAATCCTGGGGTTTTGTGACGTGCTTTGGAATAGTGGGTTATTCTAATAGTTCCGGAATGTTCACCATCAATGCTACGGCACCAGGCTTCCTAGGCAATACATAGGGTGGAAATAAGTTCTTCTCTTCTTCAGTGAGCTCTTCTTTAGGTGATGATGGAAACATTGGGTCGGATATATGGGCTTTGGGTATTTTTTCTACAGGGCCAGAGGAACTTGGGGGTTAGCATTCAAGGATTGCATGACGATAAAAACTTGGGCTCCCGCTGGTTGTGCTAGTGGTTGGGAGACAGTTAGTTACGTGAGCTGACTCCTTGCTTCTGATGCATGCAGCAGACTATGCAGTGGTTTATTCACGGTCCTCAGTTTCGATACTACTTTCAGCTTTACCTGTGTCTTTTTCATGTTCTTGGGCACCCAAACCGATTCAAGATGTCCTTACTGGAGTGCTCACTATTGCTGAAATATTTTAATGAAAAGGTATTAGGCTCTGAAGGATGGCTCGGTCTATGCAGTGGCCTCAGCTCTTTGGTTCATTGGCTCATCAAAGCAATGTAAAGGTTATATGGTAGAGGGTAAGGATTATTTATAGGTGACGAGTCTTTAAGATGAATGGTTAGAGTGAAGGACTCTCTAGCAGAGCACATGGGCTCGGTCTTTGCACACTTAAGTTCCATTATACATTTGTTAGGGAAGTTAAGGGCACTCTGCCATATGGGACCAGAAATCCCATCGTCCTTCTCCTCGGACTTGGAGCTTTAATTCTACTGAATGTTTAGTGGTGCTAGATATTTTTCTAATTTCCCATGCCCTTACCAGCTATCAGTTCCTGCTAGCTGTCTGTCACTTTCGTCCAGCTGCCTTTTCCATTTTTATTTTTTTTGCACATCACGGACTTATGGGACTATGGCGCAGTCGTTGCGATATGGTTTTGATCGAATTCCATTGATCATGCCCACCACTGGTGTTCCATATAGCTTATGTGTTTTTACTACACTTACTTCAGTAATGTGCGCAACTACATATGGACCTAACCAGTGTGTTTTGAGCTTACCCGGATGCTTGAGAAACTTACTATCATACATCAGAACAAGTCCACCAACCTTGAGCTATTTTGTTGTGATGTGGAGGTCATGCCAGGATTTCTGCCACTTCTTTTCTACATTTTTATGGAATCCTGTAATGAAATGTTCTTCTTCCATTTGAACCAACTGTGCCAACCTTTCTTCTACAACACCAGTATCTGTCATCTCTATTATTGCAGCAATTTGTAGGCTCGAGACAATGTATTCCATGGGAATGATTGCTTCTTATCCATAGACTAAATGGAAAGGGGTGTATCCAGTTAATCGTTTGCATTTTGTTCTATAGGCCCATAATACCACTGAGACTTTCTTGTCCCAGTCATCTCTCCACACATTGCATACTTTGGTCAATGCATTCTTGAGTACCTTGTTGAATTCCTCAACAAATCCATTTGCTTGAGGATGGTATGGTGTTTTCTTGTTGTGTTGGATTTGGAATTCTGCACTCATTTCAACAATTAGCTTATTTACAAAATGCGTACCTTGGTCACTAATTAAGATCTTGGGACAACCAAATATTGTGATGACATTTTCAAATAGGAAGTGGGCCGCAGTTGTAGCAATACAATCTTTTATAGGTGCCACCTCTGCCCATCTATTCAAGTACTCTATAGTAGTGATGATATAACATGCACCAACCCATTTTCCCAGTAGACTGATAGGTCCAACAAAATCCACTGCCCATTTATCAAAGGCCTACAATGTAATTTGTGGTGCAAGTTGCATTTCATCACGTCACGATGGTTTCCCCGTGATTTGACACTTATAACAATTGTGACAGTATTTCCTTATATCCATATGTACTGTTGGCCACCAGAGTCTAGCTTGCAAAATATTTCGCACTATTGGTTTCCCAGCATAGTGTCCTCCTAACACACCCGCATGCGCTTCAGCCATTACCCATTATAGAGTTGTCCAACGATTAGCGTGTAGTATGAGGCCTTGACAACTAGCTGTTTATTTTTCCATGTAGAATAGTCTTCAGGTGCATGCCCTGTGTTTAGTAAGTGTATAATAGCATCAAATTCTTTATCAACAACATCTATAGAAAATAGCTATGCATCTCGTAAATTTTCCTCTAGGCTGGTGGGTTCCTTCCCACTTTATATTCCCGATAAGTGGTCAGGACCAACATTTAGTCATCCTGGATTCACAATGACTTCAAATTCAAATTCTTGAAATAGGAGGAGCCACTGGCAGATTCCCCTCCCCCCCCTCCAATACTGGCTTATTGACCAAGTACTTCAGTGGAGAATGGTCAATGAACATTTTGAACTATTCACCTAATAGATAATTCCTGAACTTTTGTAGTGCATAGACCATTGCAAAGCCTTCCCTTTCAGTTCCAGTATAATTTTTCTCTGCCAATGATAGTTTCCTACTTGCAAACGTGATTGTGTGGTCAATTGCGCCATATCCTTGTTGGGTTAAAACTATACCTATCAAAATCAATGATGCATCAACATGTACATGGAATTCTTTTTTCCAATCCAGAAATATTAATATTGGTGCAATAGCCCTTTTACCCTTCAGCTTATCCAGGGTCTCCTAGCATTTTTCATTCCACTCGAACTTGGCATCTTCTTTTAGTAGCTTCTCCATTGGGGAAGTTATCTCTGCATACCCTCTTATGAATTTCCAATAATACCTAGTATGTCCTAATATGGACTTGAGTTGCATGATTGATGTAGGAAGAGGTAAGTCTAGGATAACTGCTACCTTCGCGGAGTCGAATAGGATCCTATCGCAGCATACTACATGGCCCAGGAGTACACTGAATGGTGCATAGAATATACATTTTCTCAAGTTTAGTGTAATTTTATACTGGTGACACCTTTCCAGCATCATGTACAAATTTCTAATATGGTCTCTTACCAGACCAAATACCGTCTAGTCATCAAAGTATACATCAAGAAACTTATGAATGAAATCTTTGAAAGCAGATAGTACTATTCTAGAAAAAATAGTAGGGGCATTTTTAAGGGAAAATGCAATTACCATGTATTGATAGCATCCCCATTTTGTTACAAAGTTTTTCTTATGTCAATCTTCTTGTGCAATTCGGACCTGATGGTATCCTGAGAACCCGTCTCTGAATGAGTACATTTCCTGTCTACCAACGCTTTCCAAAACCTCATCTGTGAATTTTGTAGGGAATGGATCATGTAAGAAGGCATAATTTAGTTTCCTGAGGCTGACATAGATTCTGAATTCACATGTCTCCTTCTTGTCCTAGATGACTATGGGGATTATCCATTCCGACTCTTCAACTGGTTCAATAATTCCTACCTCCAACATGCGATCCAATTCTACTTTTTATTTATCCTTATAACATGGGTTTAATATGTATGACCACTGTTTCATTGGTCTTTCATCGCGTTTGAGTGGAGTTTTCATTTCACCCAAATCCCCTACTATCCCCTTCATTTCCCTGAAGTTTGTCGGGAATAGGTCCTAAAATTCATGTAATAGATCGGTGATTTTAGCTATTGTTTCTTCATCCCTGTAGTCTCCAATGTTGGAAAATTTCGGATTGTCCTTTTGTTAGATTTTTATCATTCAAGCTAGCATTATGTTCTTAGGATCTTTAACTGAGAGAATGACATGCACAATAATAAAACAAAAGACACAAGAGACACAAAAAAAATTCCACGGGGAAACCATAAAGGATAAAACCTAGCAACTACTTTAGAGGTAGAATCAACACCAAAATTAAAACCCAAAAAAAAAGATGATCTCCCAATAGTAGTAGTCTCTCTCTTGTCCCAGCAACTTCTCTCTCACTCGTGCGCCCCAGTGAGTCAGTGTGTGTGTGATAAATAGAGAGGCTCACTCTCTATTTATATTCTTTCATTCACTTAATGTCCACTCCAACATGTCGGCCTCACTTAACAATTACTTACTTGAGCCAACATCAGTTCCAGCCCTTTTTCATGCTGGTTGTAGGCCTATCCTCCATGTAGGTATTTTCTAGCACTTATATATGACCCTAAGTCAGAATGGCTCACCTAGCAATTACATCTAATAATGTACGAACCAATCCTACAATCACATCAGAAAGGCACGCCTAACACTCACATCTGACCATGTGGGAACACATCCCACAACCTTGTCAGAAATGCCCAACACTCACATCTGACAATGAGAGGAACCAATCCAGTCATCTATGTCAGAAAGGCCCAACACTTACATTCGACCATGTGAGGAACCAATACTACCTACATGTCGAAAGGGCTCTGCACTTACATCTGATCATGTAGGAACCAATCGTACAATCACCTAAGAATGGCTCTGCACTTACATCTGATCATATAGGAACCAATCCTACAATCGCCTAAGAATGGCTCTCCACTTACATCTGATCATGTAGGAACCAATCCTACAATCACCTCAGAATGGATTTGCACTTACATCTGATCATGTAGGAACCAATCCTACAGTCACATCAGAATGGACCATAGTCCTAGACTGAGTATTCCTAGTAACTGACCAGGTTCCTTGATTCCAAGAATGGCATTCAGTGCTTATCTTTTATCATGTAGAAACCAATCCTATAGTCACATTAGAATGGTTCATCACTCTTATCTGACATGAAAGGAACCAATCCTCTCATCATGACAGAATGGCTCAACCCTTACATCTGACCATGGAAGGAACCAATCCTCTCACCATGTCAGAATGGCTCATGGATGCATCACTTCCCTTTGGAGGGAACCTCGATCTAGAGAACACCAAGATTCTCCCTGTAGTACTCAAACTTCACTCTGGCTAATTTGTTCATCCATCGCAACGTACAAGAGCTTCACTACTCCTTTCTACACCATATCCTTGATATAGTGATACTTGATCTCGATATGCTTCTACTTTTCATGGAACACCGGGTTCTCTGACAACTTCACACAACTCTGGTTGTCGCAATATATACAAGTAGCATCCAACTAGAGACAAAATAAATTAGACAGTAGATTCCTCATCCATACTTCCTCACAACTAGATTAAGAAGTTGCAACATACTCTTCTTGAGCTGTACTTAGTGCCACACGGGATTAAATCCTTCTAAACCAAGAGATCACACCTCATCCCATACTGAAGAAACACCCTAAAGGGCTCTTCCTATCGATAGCACTGCCTACCCAGTCTAAATCAACACAACCCTCCAGGTTAATCTTATGATTCACCTCATACTTGAGCCCATAATCAATTGTACCCCTTAGGTACCTCAAAATATGCTTTGAAGCAATCAAGTGAACATGTCTCAGATCTATCAGTAACTGGCTCAAGGTGTTCATAGCAAAGCAAATATCTTGTCTCATGTTTGTCAGGTACATCAAGGACTAATCATCTGACAATACTTTGTGGCATCAACTATCTTTGATGGATCATCACTCAATAGATTCATGTTCGATGCCATAGGTGTGGTTATGGCCTTGCAGTCCATCATCTTGAACCTCTTTAGCATATCTACTGCATACTTCCCTTGTCTGAGGAATATTCCATCCGCATTCTTCCACACCTCCATGTGTAGAAAATAGTGCATCGACACATAACAGGAGCATCACTGGTCTTCTGCCTTCAACCTTGAAGCAAAGGTTGGAATCCTCTTTACTCTCAGTAAAGCCTAGAGTCATTAGTAATCTATCCATCTTGTTGTACCATGTCGAGCCTTAGAATCTTCTGCAGTCACTCCCTCTGAAGCAGAGCATCATACTCCCTTTGTCTTCCGTACTCTATGCACTAAAACATTATGTACCAGAGTGACAAGTAGCTTCCTATGCTACTAATATTCTATGTATCCATCTAGTGTATAGGATTTCATCTTCAACCTTGTAGCAAAGGTTATTATCTTCATCAAGCTCATCATGTATGTGTTATCCCATGGGTGTCTTATGAGTTTGTACAAGGCCTTCTTTAATTTGCACAAATGAGTCTACCTGTCATGTGCCTCAAATCCCACTAGATGCAAATGTCTCTTCGTAGTCTATGCCTTCTTTCCATGAGAAGCCTCGTGCTATGAATCTTGCCTTGTATCCCACGATGTTTCCGTCTACTATATGATGGAACTACGAAATTCCCTTGATGTATTGATACTGCATCCTAGACATCATTCTTTTTGAACTGGTCTTCCCTTTCTTCTTGGTTTCTTCTTCATGGTTGGAAGGTTCTGCATCAATGATGTCGCTGCATTCATCATATTATTCTTCATCTTGAGCTGTCATTACTTGTTCTTTGGAGAAAGTCTCATCCTTCTTTGCTTGTAGGCGATTATGTATGCGATCTTTCCTACAAGTCAAATGCATTAGTTGTATGGTTAGAAACATTTCATAAAGCATATTCATAATAGAAAATTCTTATGCATAAATATATGATCATGCAACTATTTTATCCAATACAACATTCATCCATATCTCACATAAATGTTTCTAGATGCCTTCCATCTCCACCAGGACAACATTGAGATTGTGCACTAATCCAATATGTCAGCAAAGAGTTTTCATTCTAGATAAGTAGAAATGGAGAGTTGTATAGCACCATGAGCTACTTACCCATCACATGCATATTATTAGTATACTGTCATTAATGAAAAAAATTCTATCATGCATAATACATCAACTAAATATAAAGAAATGCATAACAAAACAATATCATGAAATGACAATTGAATACTTATCTTTATTTGTTTCATGGGTCAAATCCTTCTTGAGCCTCCAGCTTCACCATCTTCTTCATTCATAACAGGATCATTTCTTATCCAAATGCTAAGATGGATAAGAGGTTCTTCAAGATTTGAGTCCTTCGTATTCCTCATCGCTTGGGGGATCTTCTTTGGATGTTGAGAACTTGATCTTCCCATCTTCTTTTCTCTTATTATGAGTCAATCTTTTTCTTCTTCTTAGAGTCTGCTGAAAGTAATCACTTCCTTCTGGTACACATTCCTCACATGAATGATTCCCATGATCCCGGGAGGCCATTCAAGGTGGCTATCACCACTTCTGCATTATCCACTTCTTCTTCTACTACTACAATTTGTTCTTTGATTTGAGATACCCTTGTAAAGTACGATTGCATGGTCTCTCCCTTTTGGATCTTCACATTCTTCAACTGTTTTCTCAAAGTCATCTTCCAATTTATGTTCTTCCCTTCAAATATATTGGTCAAGGAATCAAACATATCTTTAGGTTTCTTTAGGGAAGACACTTGTGGTATACGGTGATCTGTGATTGAATCAACAATGATCTTCTTAGCCTTGACCAAGTTATTCTTGTGTAAGGATTTTAGCCTCATCTCTCTCTGGAACTCGAACCTCTCTACTTATGTAGGTGTCCAATTCATTTTATTCAGATAGATCATATACTTCCATGCTTGGAATTTGTCAACTTCACCAACCTTGTCATCAAGCTGATGTGATAAATCACTTCAAAACGAGAACCTCAAATGAAAATATCAATAGATTAGATCTTACCGATTTGAGGTGTCTGTCCTGGTTTTGGAGCTGGATGATCTAGGGTTTGTCAAAGAAACCCTAATTTTCAAAACTTGGAATCTTTAATATTGGATTGGATAGAAAGATATACCTCTTCAAGGTGAGCTGTCCAATGTACACATTTTCTGAAAACAGTGGAGGGAAGCTCCCGAAACAAGAAGCCCTAGTTTACCAATTTCTTCTCTAGAAATTCTTGATATTGTTTCTATGGTATATCAAAAATTACTAATCCTATATGTCTAAAACATCTAAATGAGGTAGCCTCACCTATCCCTATTCCAACACCACAAGTTTCATCAGAATTGGTTTCACCAATTGGGACTTATGAGCATTTTCCCAAGGTGACCTGTTTCAGGACTGTCCAGCATAGCGAAGTTGTATGGACTGTCATGTTTCACTATTTCATCTTCAGGGTCTAAAAATTATACCATAGAAAGTAAATCCTGTGAAATTTCTATAACATCTTCAAAAATTTTATTTGGACCTTGGTATCCCAAGATATAGCAATTCTAACCAAGTGTCCTGTTTAGGGATGAATCCTAGAAGAGGCTGGAACCCTAACTTGGATGGGTCATATATCCTAGAATATAGTGAATCTGAGGTGGAATTTTAGAAAAAATGTAAATCATGATTTTATATTCTTCCTATCAAAGTTTCAGTTCCTTATCCTTCTCCAATCCCTATATATAGCGAATGTACCAAAACTTATCAGTTTTAGTAGAGCTGACATCTCTAGGAGAGTCTAATAAACCTAGTGCCCCACAACTTTTGGGGACTTTGCCCCTCCGACCAAAAAGGAGGGTTATCCTTAAAAAAATGGTGGGGAATATTCTTCTGAATTCCAATAACTCACCTAGGGTGGACTTCTCTAGGATAGTATAATAACCCTAGGGCCCCACAACTACGAGGACTTTAACCCATGAACAATAGGAGGGTTACCCACAATGACTTTACATGACTTGTTTACATTATTGAATCTCCTGCTAGGAACATCAGGGCATGAAACGACTCAAATACATTATAGACACCTCCCAAAATAAACATTGGGGTACAATACATAAGATATACAAGTGAATACATTCCAAATTTATAATTACATCAACACCTTCGATCCAATGTTAACCTTTTTAATCTTTAGTGTCTTAATGAAATCCTCATTGGAAATGTCGCTTCCTTCTACCTCGCATGATCCTTCTGATTCTAGAATGTTGATGTTGGTAGAATCATCATCTGGGTCTCTAGAGAGATTATAGCGTGTCATCAAATGTTGGACTATCTCACAACATTGGTCAGAACGCGCAACACAAGGTTGAGAATACACAATCTCCAATGGGATCTCAGCAAATATTTTCTCCTTGATAGTTTTCAATGCAATATCAACTGTAGGTTGCTCATCTATGAACTGGATGTGTAAGTGAATTTTTGCACAAATTCTTCCCATTTCCTTATTTCCTGCCACAACTCCATTGATGCATACCAGCCTCGTGGTGTCGTCTCAAGAGTATGGATGAAATGGTGAACCCATTCCTGGCTAGGGTAGCTCGAGAATGTTGTGGAAAATTGTTCCAAGTGTTCAACAGGGTCTGATAACCCTGCATATATTTGGGTTACAATTTTAATTTCCTCCCCAAACCTTACTTCTAGCAACCTTATGCACTGTGTCCATTCATTTATGGTGTTCTTATGCGTACCCCACCATCGTGTAGGCATAGCTTTCAATGCAAAGTCTAGTATAGAAAGTCGTTGCAGCTCTGTTACTAGTTCTTTAAATTCAGGCAAGAATGCTGCCAAGTTAGGAAGTCCTTCATATGTGGGCAGTGGTCGTGACTAAGTTCCTACTGATTTTATAGACTTAGTTATCCTGGCGCATTTTCTTGAAGAGACTTCATCCAATCAGTTATGGCACTTCTCTAGTGCCTCTCTTGAGTCTCATGTACACAAACTCTCACATTTCCAACTTAGGTTACCGTCTACAGTAGGATTAATATAGTCTTCTCGAAGGGCGGTTATATTGTAGATGGTGTCAAGGTAGTCACCATGCCCTTCATTGAACATTGGTTCAATGTACCTTGGTACTTCTAACAGGTCAAGGGGCGCAACGACCTGCATCTCATCATATTCAAATGATAGGATCCTTATTTTGAAATTTATAATCATTTGGTTTACCATTTCCCAACCAATCCCAAGTAGTCCAGCATATGGGGTAGTATCATCTACTATATCTATGACTTCGAAGTCTGCAAAATTGTGTAATCCTTCGATATCCACTTCAACTTGACTCAACTTACCAATGGGGAGTACCTTTTCTTGATTTGCAAGACTTAATTGAATGGGAGACCAATATAAGGGTGGCTTGCCCATTATTTCCCATGTCTAGTGTGTTAAAATCTTGACATTGGATCCCAGGTCGAGGATGATAAAGTCCATATCATAATCACCAATTTGCATGGTCATCCTGAGTTCATGTCCTTTCTTGAGGTTGGTCTTGATACTGTTAACATTCTTTGGTGGAGGGTCTCCCTCTAGAATTGTTTTGATGAGTGCTTTCAGTTCTGCAAGTGCTTCCTTATCCTTCATTAGTGCTAAACAACTTTGTTGTCAGGAATATTGCACCTTCTACAGACATAAGCTGTTCCTCTGGTCTGAATGGTTCAGATCCAGAACAAATAAGTGAACGACAAAGGATAAAGACCTTCCTTGAATGTTGTAAACACCTGGAATAATTCTTTGATGATGAACTTGTGTAACTTCAGAACATGTCAAACAAGCAAGAACATCAAAGCTACCAGAAGTACCCAGGGTCTTTGTCTCATTTTCCACAAAGTATGATTCTATCCATGTGAGTACAATGTTCTGAAGTCAAGCATGGTAGAAACCACTTGATTACTAGCCAATGATGTGAACTGTTAACAAGTGCATATGAGATCACCATTGATGTCAATGATTCCCAAGGTAGCATAGTACAATCTACTAAGCATGAGTATATGTCCTTTTGTCGAACACCCAATCAACTCTATCAATCAAATTTCAATGATGTGAACCTATGTTGAGAGTGAGAGAATCTGTCATTGAGGCATATAGATCTCAAGGTACCAAATTTGTTTCTAAGACTATTTCTCAGATGATGATCTGATGTCGATAGGAATAGTCTCGTCGAAGGAGGGCCATGATGAATCCCACATCAATGAAACGAAACTCAGAACAAAGTTTTGGAATGATGTGAATGAGGTAACAATAAGACTAACTCAAAAGTACTAACATAGAGACTGTTTTGACTACAGAGGTAAACCTTTTCAACTTCCCTTTGAACATCAGGTGACATAACAAAAGACTTGGTAGCATGACTAGACTAGACAAAAACATAGTGTGATGGTGGACAATGCATTCTTTTGAAATACTCAAAGGAGTGATATGACTCATGAAAGTGGATTGTCATGGAAATCAGCTAAATACCCAATTGTCTGAAATGATATGTAGACAAGTTCCATGTTCAAAGGTAATGAAAAACTGCCATTTATTTGCAAAATGATTCCCTTCCCTTAATTCCCCATCAGGATTCATGAGTGCCTCTTTTTTGTTTTTATGAGTTCAAAGAGGGTAACAAACACTTGTTCTAGCTCATCCGAAGACAAGTCAAAACTCATATGTTTTATGAACCTGATAGAGGAGGGGTTTATTCCCAAAAGAGGGTCTCTCAATGTTTAATTTAATGAGTCCAATTAAGTTAACTCGATATCGTTCATGTTTAGAGAGTCTGAATGACCACAAAAGAAAACTCCACAGGGTCCTTTTTCGTAAATAATTCATCTAAACCGAAAAAGTGATAACCTACTGTCAGATGAATGACTCTTCAAGTGCTTTAACGAGCGTGAACAATACAAGATCACTCGACAATCTTTTCAGATTTAAGGATCCCAAAAAGAGTTTAAAGAAGGCTCCACCAGGTCTCTTTTCGTGATGAGGGATTTTATGAGTCTGAAAAGAATAAAAAAAGGAGTCACACCTTTGATGCTAAGTTTGGAGAGAATGACCAAAGTGTCACAATAAATGCTTAAAGACTTTTTCCATTTTATGGTAGTACAAAAAATTCAAAAATGAACTCCCAAAAATTCTACTGCTACCGCTCTTTTATCCTACAATGACTTTAAAACAACTATTAAACTCTCCAATAAATGACATTAAAGGATCATGACTGATAGATTTTAAAAACTATGACATGCGAAAACCTAGAATGTTTATAAAAGTTATGTAAATAGTAAAAAACAAAACAGTTTACCATTTACCAATAGTGGAGAGCCTTTGGAGGAGTTTCTTGGTCAGATTTCAGTTGGTGATTCCAGGAGCATCTACCATCAGATTTACACGTCATCAGTTCCAAGTAAAAGCTTGAACCTTTCTCTTTCATTTTATGCTTTCATTTTCTATTTTTGGGGGTGTTTTGGGATATTTTAGTGAGCCCTAAAACCATTAATGCAAGAACCGCTCTTATCCCTTGTGGGATAAGTGGTACCCCGCAAGAACTGCACCTAAACCACTTCACTCAATAGGTGCCACTACCTATCCTCAATGGAACTTAGGCAGTGCCTACCGTGGGTAAATAAAAACACATTTACAAGGAAAAATATATGACTTTTTATCATTTCAATGGTTGATGATGTTTCTGATTGGCCTTGTGATGGTTTTGGGCAGGTTTCTATTAATAAAAAATGGTTATTTGGAAAGAGAGGAAACATGACAATGATGACGCATTTTCCAAAGGAAATATGGGTTGTATAGCCACGTTGAGAGACTGTGGTATTCTAAATTATTTTCACACACCCAACATGATGTCACATGAGCGCTTATTAGTGCATATTCTCTGTATGTGGAATCCAAAGCAAGAGTATTTTGAGGTGGGTGCTCATGTATTGACAATTGAAGTAGAATATATCTACTTCCTGACAAGCCTATCAAGACAGGGTGCTCCCATCTCTTTGACTGGTTCCTATGGAGGGGACATCACCACCCAGGAACTAATAAATCGCCATTGCATTCCTGGGACCAGAACATCGAGGAAGAAAAATCCCATAAAAGCAGTGGTGGATGGCCCTCTTCACATAGTTTTATTTACCATGCAAAGAGTGGCGGGGAGCCAAGGGGTTCATCAGGCATCTAGATCACATATGCTCTGTGCTATAGAGGCTATGGTGCCCATAGTCTTTAGCTGGGTGGAGGCTCTACTTCCGGTTTTCAAAGATCAGCTAACCAAGTGTCGGTAGGCAGAGCTGAAGCAGTTCATATTTGGATCCATATTAGTGTGTTTCATTTTTGAGCGGGTCCCCCAGCTGAGACCCCAGGTGGTATTCACAATGTTGAGGGTGAGAGACCCTCGCATGTTGAGGTGGGTCAAGATCTAGCCTGCATAGGGGTAGGTAGAGGCAAGGTGAAGTTTAGAGACCCATTTTTCAGATGGATGAGAGACCATCTCCTCATGGTTGAGGACTATGCATACATGGGTATTGACTTCAGGGGTGACCCTAAGCTACTGCTTCCACCTAGTGCACAGTGGGGAGACATCAGTAAGAAAAAAAAACCCTAAAATGGCAATTGTGTTTTTATGTTTTATATTTTTTATGTGTAGTAGCGAGACTTAGATTTTTTCATGTAGATGTCGAAGCAGCACGACCTGGGGGATCCTCCCCATTAGATAGGAAATCCAGAGCTCATTTTGTACCACAAGGTGATGATGTGAAAGGGGAGCTAAAGGAGAACCTCGAGAGGCTAACTCTAGACATCCCAGATGCCTCGATCAACAACCTCCCACTGAGGTACCAGAGGCCAACTGCAAGAGTACCAGGTCGTTTCAGTAGATTGCTACGTTGAGTAGCCTGGGTTTTCATGTGTTACCACGAGCATCACTAGATGATAGGATGCATGATGTATTACTTAAAGCTGATAGATAGCTTCAGGATTTTTGTATGATGATTGTTTACCTAAAATCCTGCGCACTTTAGATGAGGTCTCGTGACCTATTTTTTGTAAAACATTTATATATATATACAGACTTCTACTTTTGGTGTTTATATGTCTCAAATGGAAAATGTATTTATATTAGTTTTATGTGTCTTTTACAGTTTATTTACAGTGAACCATGTTTTATTTTCGTGTCATGAATGGGGAATATGCCAGTCTAGGATGTAATTTGCCAACGAATCGGCAACTGCATTATCTTCCCTAGGGATATGCCTATAGGTAATAGCTTCAAATGACCTCTCCAATAAACATACCCTACAGAAGAGACAGAGAAGCATGACATTCCTAAATGTATAGACACGGTATAAATGAAAAACCACTAGTTGTGAGTCCATCAAAACTACCAAGTTCTGAACATATTGGGAGGCAGCTTCAGTCAGGAGTCCTATGACTACACGATACTTGACGATATTGTTGGTAGCAAGACCGATACAAACCCCTCTTGAACTGACCAAATTGTAAGCTAGGGAATATAAAACCCAAGTAGCTAAGGGAAGATTCAAGGTGTGGTGGCAGGCACCATCAGTGAATCCGTAGAAAACCATCTGCTTTGTACAACAAAAACATGGTATAAACAGATACATATCACACTAAACTCAAAACCATATTGAAAATACTTAAGCACGCTAAAAAGTCAAGTAATATACACATATACAAGGTACTATACAAGAAAGGTCTAGGCATAGTACCTCTTCAAGTATAACCCATTGCAAGGTTGTTCTAAGGGGATTCCATCATAGTCCATGAGCTTGTAGGCCCCTTTCTCTAGAAATTTGGAAATAACGAAAGGACCGTACCACATAGATTCAAACTTCCATTTCCCTAGTTTGTCATATCTCTGATCATAGGTTAAAACTAGCTCACCTTCGTTAAAGGAACAAGGCTAGACAGACTTGTCATACTATGCCTTGACATGTTTCTTGTGTGCCTAATTGGCTAAGGAAACATCTCTTCTAGTTTTGTCAAGGTTGTTCAAGTAGAGAAATCTTTCTTCCTCTAAGGAAGTGTATGGGAGAAGTTCGATGACAAGTTTCAAGAATGGAATTTGACATTGAATAGGAAAGACAACTTCTAATACATAGACTAGCTGAAAGGGTGTGAAACCAGTAGTTGTTTTAACTGAAGTCCTATAAGTCCAAAGAGCGGAGAAAAGAATATGGTTCTAGTTGGATTTATGGTCTCCAACCATCTGATGCAGCATTTTTTTCAAATTTTTTTTAATGGCCTCGACTTGACCATCAGCTTATAGATAATAGGTAGTTGAGTTTTCATGACGAAAAACTAGCTTGGCACTTAATTCCTCCATCATCTGATTATGGAAATGTGATCCGTGATCAGTGACTATGGACTACGGGACTCCAAATCTTCCTATCACATGATTAAATAGGAAGAGAGTAGTATTCTTACCATCCTTTGCATATTTAGGCATAGCTTCAGCCAATTTTGTAAAATAATCAACGGCTACAATCATGTAACCATGCCCCTCGGCTAAGGTAGGATTACAATGCATGTAATCGATCCCCCATTTAGTGAAAGGGCCAATAGCAATGACGGGGTGTAACGGAGAAGGGTGGTTGCACTTTTTCGGATACAAATGTTGACAAGGTGGGAATTTCTTAACAACCTCATGACAATATTTAAAGATTAAAGGCCAGAAATAGCCAGTGCGAAGGATTTTCTGGGCTGTAGCCATCCCAGATAGATGACCACCACATGCTCTAGAGTGGCAGTCATTCAAAACTTGTTCAGCTTCCTCATGGGTAAGGCATCGCTGGAGAATGGAATCGATACCACATCTATACAAACTATCATTCAATATGAGGTAGCATTTTGCATGGTGACGGATATGGCGGTGATCGTCACTGGATAGACTGGGCTGAAATATTTGTGTCTCAAGATAAATGAGCAAATATCCATACCATGTTTTAGTAGTGCTTATCAGGAATAGGAATTCATCTGGGAATGAATCACTGGGCTCAGATTCCGTCGAACCACAGGGAAGATCACACATGAGCTCAACAAATACCAAGGATTTATTTGACGTAGCTTTGGCAAATTCCAGATAAAACTCTTGTAGGATAACTATCCATCGTGAATACTTGCCCTCGAGCACCTAATGAGTCAGGATGTAATACATAGGGTTTTGTTCTGCCAATATGGTGGTTGTGCAGAGAAAAATGTAGTGACAAAATTTTTGAACAACAATGACCGTGTCTAATGCTAATTTCTTCATGCATGAGTATCGAGTTTTAGAATCCATGAGATTCTTACTAGCATAGTAGATCACGTGCTCCTGACCGTTGGGATTCTCCTGCACCAAAACTATAGCGATAGTAGTAATGGAGGAACAAATGTATAAGAGAAAATCATTTGAATAATCTGGGGGCTGTATCACAGGTGAGTGAGTCAGAGCATGTTTGAGATTATCAAAGGCTCATTGGGCTTGGTCATCGCAAAAGAATGGAGTGTCCTTCTTAAGGAGATGCATATAATGGTATGTTTTCTCTGCAAAATTGCAAACGAAACGGTGAAAGAAATTTTCCTTCCCTGGCAAACTTTGGAGTTCTAGAAGGTTGGTTGGGGCTGGTAGGACTAGAATAGCATCAAATTTCAATGGATCTATCTGTATGCCATCCTTAGAAACCACAAAACCTAACAGGAATCCTGTCCAGACACAAAAAAAAAAATTATGAGGATTGAGCCATATGTTATAATGATGGAATCTCAGGAAAATGTCTCTAAGATGACCAGGGTGGTCCTCCCATCACTATGAATGAGCTGGGAGGTCGTCAAGGTATGGTTCTACAATATGTTTTATATCATGAAACACATAGGACATAGCATGCTGGAAAGTGGCTCCAGTGTTTTTTCAGGCCGAATGGTAACTTCCTATATGCAAAGGTTCCCCATGGGAAAATAAATGTTGTCTTGTGCTGATCAGTGTGTAAAATATCAATCTCACTATAACCCAAAAATCCATCCATAAATGAGAAGATGACACTTCCAACACAGTTGTCGATAATCTAGTCGATATGTGGAGTGGGAAAGTTGTCTTCGGGACAAGCTTTGTTCAAATCTATGAAATCAATGCAGACTCTAATGGTGCCTTACTTTTTATTGATAGGGACGACATTCGATACCCATTTCGTCAGGGGTATGGGATAAATTAACCCTACTTTTAGAAGTTTTTCTATTTCAGCTTTGATAGCTACAGCTTTTCATGGATGGACTTGTCTCATTTTTTTCCTGACAAGTTTTGCAGTGGGATAGGTTTTTATTTTGTGAACCACAATGGATGGGTCTATCCCCAACATTTATTCATAGGACCAAGAAAAGACATCTCGAAATTCTTTGAAAAGTGCTCTATATGCTTCAGATTCTTCTACTGAGCAGTTCTTCCCAACATGAACATGCTCAAGGGTGCCAGGCTTGGCTGATATGTCAATTGAATTTGTTTGAGTAATGTTGCATAAGCTTCCTTCAAAATCTGTGTTCTGCAGCAATATAGGAGTTTGAGGTGTTTTTACAATATCAATAGTAAAAAGGGATGCAAAATCATGCTCTACCAAACTAGTATTGGGGAGGAACGAGGATCTATGATGATGATCCTCCCATATAGGTTCATTCATACTCATAATATCCATAATGGACTCATCAGAATGGAAAGTATGGTAGAGATAATCCATAGTAGGAAGAGAGGGTTCTAACTAGTCGGGCAGGTGGTAAGCATCTGAAGCCACCAGATGAAGGTCATTAGTGTGGTCATCGAAAAGGGTTTGGATAATGTTGTACATTGCTTCATGCTGACTTAAGGAGGTGGACCCAACAATTTTTTTTCCCTTTGGATCATACTCAATTGAATAAATCATATTTACCGTCATCGTTTCTATGTTAGGAGGGTTTGATGAAAAAATCCCCATAAGGGAAGAATCCTTCAGCATGCCTACCCCAATCGATTGCTAAGGAGGAGGGGACTGGCCTAACATAGGGATGTTATTAGCTATAGGGGTGGTAACATTCGACGTATAGAAATTGAGCTAGTCAATGGTTACAATCCTCCCAAGATGCAAAAACTAGATGATTCAAAATATCATTGAAGCGACAATAGTCATGACGTAAAACCAATTTCTTCCTAATCGAAATTTGTAATCTAATAGGGCATCTACTACTTCAACTTGAATGGAAATAATTTTTCCCCCAAGCTTGACTGAAAGGGCTGGTATGAGACCATGGGGATAGAAACCTCATCCATCAAAGGATTTTAGATTCATTGGTGATGTTACAAGCTCAAGAGAGCCAATAGCTTTCCAACAAGACAGGGACAAAACCAAATTTGAAGCTCCTTCATCTAAGACAGTTCTAAAAACATTCTTTTTGACTACTTTTGTTATGATTTGGAAAGCGATTTTGTGAGGTAGTATAGACTTATAGTTCTTGACATTAAAGTGAATCAAATTAGTGTTTTCCAAGTCTAAAGCTGTTGGAGCAGGACCCCGCAGCTACAGGAGAAGCTGCTATATTGGGACAAGAAAGTCAAAGGAAACAGTACCTGAGCGGCCAAGAAGGGAGAGCTCAACCACTACACTTAAGGTAGTGGACAAGAAGGGAGAGCTCAACCACTACATTCAAGGCAACGGTGAAGACAGGAGGGCTCGGATACCCTCATCAAGGAAAAGGAGCAACGGGCCGAGGTATTGAAGACAAAGGAAAGAAGGGGAGCAACTGAGGAAGTGACGCCCATACCCACGATCAGCACCAGGAAGTGTGGAAGACTGCAGAAAGCTGTAGTGTGAAGGACATCGGCAGTTCAAAGTACAGATAGGCCGACTGTCACAATTATGGTTTTGGGTTACTGTTGGGAAAGGCCCATAGTTTTGTAATAGGGCGAGACCTTCGGGCTGCCTATATAAGCATGTATTTTGTATAATGAAAGGTTAGCTAGTGGGTCAGTTGAGTTAGCTAGTAGAACATTGAGCTAGATAGCTAGTCAGTTGGTCTATTAGCTCGTAGACAATAGCTGTTCTTTGAGTCAAGCTCTAGTTCTATCATTAAGTCTGTATTATTTACTGTAACCAGTAGCTAGCTCCTTGAGCATGAATGTAAAAATCCACAGGGATTGAGAGAGAGAGAGAGAGGAAGAGTATATTGTAAGAAGAAGAAGCAATATAGAAGGAGAAGAGATCTAAGAGATAAGGGCTATTGGTTGTGTGTGCGGGGTTTCCTAGAAGATCTCAAGCTACATGATAGGTTGCAGCGGAACTATGTTTACTCTCTCAAGATATAATATAAAAACTAGTTCTTGTGGACATAGCTTCCCCCCCCTAGAAGTGAACCATGTAAAATCCGCGTGTTGTGCGACTGTTCATGTGATTGTGTTTACTTATTTACTATATGTTAACTTTTACATGATCTTTGTTTAACAGTTAATGAATGCATATATGCTATCCTTCAGTTTATAGTAATATAGACAGTTAAACGCAAGTTGAATGCATCAAGTAGTTTTTATATGAGTTTATCAGTGCAATTCATGATAGCTATCAGTTACTGTGTTAAGTGATTTCTGTATATTTAGTTCAGCAAGTTGAGCGCAATATATGTTAAGCATAATAGACTGAAGAAGCTTAAGTGAAGAGGTTTCCACCCTTGTGAAAGGTTAACTGAGCTATTATACCCAAAAATAAATCCTTTGGGCTTTGAGAGCAAGAGAGTCATATTGAGTCTTACTATAGAAGCTATCGCAGCACAGAAAGGTGATATTGCATTGTCGGAGGAGCCGCGGTGTGAGATATCACAGGTAAAGTGTCGAGTAGAAGAGAGAGTTGTGCATCGTCCCAGAAGCCGCGATGCGATAAGAGCCAGTTCCATAGCAGAGTCAGTTGGGAAGAGAGAAACAGTATCTCACAGAGAGATCCCACTGGTTGATCAAAGTCAAGAAAAACATAGGATGCTACAGAATCTGGTTGAGGACACTTGAGTCTTCAGCCACCCCATCTAGAATCACTTCGGGTGAGACTTCAGATCATTCTGCGGTCTGTCGTCGAAAGGGCCAGTGAGCTAGGGGTTTTGTTGGTACATAACAGTAAACCTGGGTCTACCCAGTAAGGAAACAAATGGTTCCGTTGCCGGTTTTGAACAAACTAAAGAGCTAATGTTCTGTTGGCATCCTACTAAAGAAGAACTTAACCACTGGGTTAATTCTAAGGAAACTTGCTGAAAAAGAAAACAAGAGTCCTAGACTGAGTACATAGGACTGGTTACAAAAACATATCTTCACTGACCTGCATGCTATATTTTTTGCGACCTATGCAAATGAGTTGTATGACTGGTTATCAAATTTGACTGATAAGCACATATTCAAGAAGAAAAGGAACATTTTTTGGACACCGGAGCTGATCCACACTGTGAAGAGCGTTGATAATCCCATTTCGTGGGCAGTAGAATTCTAGCTTGCAAGTTTGCTGGAAGGCTTCATTACAGAGTTTGTAGTTGATCAAAGAAAGAGTTTCAACGAAGCAGAGAGGTACTTATTCAAAGGATATCGTGGTAAGTACTTGAACTCTTTAAACTTGTTCCTTAAGATGTTATTACATGAAAAAGGAGTAGTGGATATATTCTTAGATGAATAAGTAAGTAAGTGTAATGTCACAAGAGTTTGAGAGTGATTTTGAAGAAATTGGATGTACATGTAGCGGTAAGAAATATAAAGTAGATTTCAGATCTTCCTTATTGGAAGACAGTTTAGAAAATACTAGAGAACAGAGTCAAAATAATAGATAAAACATAGTAGGGGGTATCCCTTACCACCCTTATACCCCATAGAAAGCAACCGGGACTTAGAATAATCCCATAGGAACTATGTCTAGTAGTTCACACACAGTACATACTACCTTTAGACCACCTACATCTACACCGCCAAGTGGTAGTAACATAGCAAATCAGAATCCACCATGTAGAAATAGAATGGGGGATGATATGAAGTTACCTACCTTTAAGGGTACAGGGGCAGAAGACCCGGAACAACATTGGTTCCTATGTGAAGCTATCTAGACTATTCAATAGATCGAAGATGATAATACTAAACTTGTCCAGTTGGCCACTACACTTAGAGACAGAGCCTTAACATGGCATATGAAGTATACAACAGTGCAGCCTAGAACTCTCGTACAGGTCAGGACCACCATGATTAAAGAATTTAAGAAACCTAAGTTTGAGTCACAATGCATCACGAAACTCAAAGAGATCAAACAGTTACCCACAGAGTCCGTATGGGACTTTGATCAGAAATTTAAAGCTCTCATAGACCAAGTTAGCTTTGAGTTTGCACTGGAGCATCATAAGGAATGGTTCATCGCAACACTGCACCCTCACATCAGACTCCCATTAATGCAACAGAGACTCCGTACGTAGGATGAAGCATTGGAGATGGCAATGATACTAGAGGCTTCGCCTCTAGCTGAGACTAGCATAGGAATGACAAGCTTACAGAACCAGTTAGCCAATCTCACGTTACAGTTGCATGAGATTAAGAAAGGAAAAGAGGTTGCAAAAGAACTATGGTGTATGAAGTGTAAAGGACAGGGCCATACTAAAGATAACTGTCTAGTATTTGTAGAGCATTTAGCAAGTGGGGATCCTAACCCCTTATTACAGACTCAAGGGTCATGGTGTGAAATATGCAGAACAAGAGGACATAGACCACAGGAATGCCCTTTACTTTAGAAGTATGTACAATCTCCTAAGAACTTATATTGTAACTTCTATAAGTTAGTAGGTCATGACGAACATAATTGCTGAGCTTATGATCTCATGATAGAGAGAAAACATGACTTATATAGAGTCTAGTTAGAAACACCAGGTCCAACAGCAGGACGATAGCATGAACTGGCTCATGTTGGCCATGGAGGAGGATTTAGAGGACGAGGCCATGGTGGAGGCTTTAGCTGCAGCCCTGGACCCATTATTTGTTATAACTATGGAGCCGTAGGACATTATGCTAGGGATTGTCAGAACCCTACCACAACATGTAAATATTGCAAGTCCTATGACCATACTATAGAAGAATGTCCTATCTTGATAGCCAAGATTAGGGACCCTAAGCCAACAATACACCAAAACATTCAGCTTATTGCTGCTGAGCAGAAAGAACTAGAACCAAGAGTCAATATTGTGACTCGCAGCGGTACTTCTACTAGTATGACATTGCAGGATGCTGAGAAGAATACAGGTCCGGAGTGGGTGCACAAATCCACTAATAAATCAACACCACTTGACCTACAGAAGAACAAAGAAATGTTTCAGCATGCTAAAACTTTCTTTACTAAACCTACACCATCAGGATCGCAGCTATTGCCTTGTAGGGGTGTACCGCAGCAGTAAACACCTTGTGGCGTTAGCCCTGTGTAGATATTGTAGGCTACCACATCTAGAAGGTGCGAAGAGGATGAGTTGACAGGAAGTGTCTAATCCTTCCTACGGAGTTGCTTGAAACTCGTCAGAAATGAGAAAGCTATCGGAAAGCTTTAGTGCATCATAGATCAGTATCACCAATCTTCTTCCGAGAGCAGTACGCAGCATGCTGTTCATAATATTATGGGCCATACCAGAACAGGAAGAGAAATGAGACCACGAGGTCTTCACTTGTTTACCAATATCCTATCACCTTAGTTCATATTGTGGGTTTTAAAATTATAAAAAATCAAACCAATATATTGCAGGTATTGGGGGGATGAGGGGTTTAAGGTGGGGGTGGGTAGGGTGGTTTATAAGGATTGAGGTATAAAATGGGGTGGGGAGGACGTTTTAAGTATTGGGAGGGGGTTTCAACAAAAAGGGTTTGGGTCAATATCTTTCAAAATGAAGGGTATTCTTTAATATCCCATGATCGCACACGCTATGTGATAGGTTCACTAAGTGAAGTCCCCATGAATGAGACTCACAGCGCAAATTGGAGAATTTGAAATGGATGAGGTAATCCTAGATTTAGGATCAGAGGTAAATTTTCTGACTAAGCAGACATGGGAACAGATGGGTAGTCCTAATTTAGCAAGATCACATATCCATATGCGACTAGCCAATCAACAGAGGGTATCACCACTGGGTTGATTACCACAGATACTAGTTGATATTGACGGAGTTCGCAACTTTGCAGACTTTGAAGTCATAGAAATCATTGTCGATAGTAGACTGTATCCAGCTTTAATAGGTATTGATTGGGCAATCGATAACATGGATGTTATCGATTTAAAGAAAAGACAAATGACCTTTGAGGATAGTCATATCCGGGTCATCGCACCATTGGATCCTTTTCAGGGTCCTCGATATATTGAACCTATCAGGGAAGAGGAAGAGGTACGCAATATGGAAAGCCTTTATCAGATGACTGCTAATTAGAGTGACTATGTCAACCCCACCGTAGAAGGAAATAATAGTTGTCAATGCGACAACTCATGTGCATCGGATTTGGAGGTTAGTTCAAAAAATTAGAAAAATAGACTTTACGAAGTCTCAGCTCGCAGATGTGCGTTTATGACTAAGTCACTGCGATGGATTGGCACAGAGATTATTGATATTCTGTCATTTCATGGCTTAGTGGATCTCAATGAATTTTTATAGCAATTTGAGCAGGAAATTCTTCAGGAGCAGAGGATGACAACTATTGACATTGCAGTAAAAGCCACACCTGCAAGATGGTGGCATGCACATAAAGGACATATCGCATCATGGGATGATTTTAAGAGGCTAATGGCGATCAGGTTCTCTAAAGACAAGGAGCCTTTATAGTAGAAATATACAGGAGAAAGTGACCGCAGGTCACATATTCATATTTGTGAACAGAGTTGGTCGAACATTCCAGAGGATGAATGGGTTCACCTATTCATTCGCACCTTAGATATAGTGCTAAGGAACTGGTACACTAAGATAGAGTTGCGCAGAGGAACCATCACATGGCCACTTATGATAGGCAACTTTCTACTCACTTTCACTTTTGAATCTGAGTATCCAAGCATTGATCAGGCTCTAGGTGTTATAAAAACTAAGATATTTGATGACTATACCCAATCAGTGTCTGCTTGGTCTGATTAGGCTATCCAGTTAGAACATGCGCTAGAGTGCTACAACTTCACAGCAGAGCTAGATGATGAGGATGAGAACCCTCGTAGTATCAAGATTCCTAAGTCTGAAGGGACTCGTGATGTTGATGGACCAAAGCTAGAGTTTCTAGCCGTCATAGAACCCATCAAGATTAAAAAGATCAATATTGGCACAGAAACAGAACCAAAGTTTGCCTCTATTGGAGACTATTGGGATGATGAAACAGTAGGACACATCGCAGATCTTTTACATGGCTATCAGGACTTATTTCCCACTAAGTTCACAGAGATGAAGGGAATAGTAGGAGATATAGGAGTAATGCGGATACCATTGAAAGAGGATGCTAGGCCAGTTAAGCATCGTCCATACAGATTGAATCCTCGCTATAAAGAAAAAGTTAAGGATGAAATTGATAAGATGCTAGAAGCAAGCATCATTGAGCCAGTAGAAGAGAGTGAATGGGTTAGTCCCATGGTTGTGTAGGAAAAGAAAACTAAAGGAGAAATCAGGATTTGTGTCGATTTGCACAAACTCAACGATGCATCGCTTCATGACCCATTTCCAACACCTTTTACTGATGAAGTTTTACACAATGTGGGAGGACATGAGATCTACTCCTTCACTCATGGCTTTTCAGGCTGTCACCAAATAAGAATCCATCCAGAGGATCGACATAAGACCACCTTTGTGATAGAATGAGGCTCATTCCAGTATATGGTAATGCCCTTTGGTCTTAAAAATGCGCCAGCTACCTTTTCTAGAGTAGTAGTTGCTGTATTTAAAGAATACATCCATAAATTACTAGAAGTCTATTTTGATGATTGGACTGTATTTGGATTAATCGACAAGCATATAGGAGATTTAAGGCTCATGTTAGATAAATGCAGGCAATATCATATTTCTCTTAACTTGAATAAATGTATATTATGTGCACCATTTGGTATTTTGTTGGGTCATATTGTTTGCAGACAAGGCTTGATGGTAGATCCTGCAAAGATTTCCATCATTGTAAATCTCCCAACACCCAACTCAGTCAAACAATTGAGAAAAGTGCTTGGTCATACCGGGTACTATAGAAAATTCATCAAAGGCTATGCAAAGATCACGGCTCCTATGGAAAAGCTATTAAAGAAAGAAGTGAAATTCCTACGGAATGAGGAATGTCAGCAAATTTTAGACACTCTTAAAGAGAATATGGTTACAACACCCATCTTAGTATTTCTAGATTGGAACAAACCATTTCATGTACATGTGGATGCATCTGACATCGCACTGGGAATTGTCTTAAGACAGCCAGGAGAAGGAGGTATCAATCACCCTATCGTATACTCCAGCAAAAAGTTATCTATAGCAGAAAAGAACTACACCACTACAGAACGAGAAGGATTAGCTATGGTGTATGCTCTATAGAAGTTCAAGCACTACCTGTTGGGTGCCCCATTCAAGATGTTCACTAACCATTCCTCTTTAAAGTATTTGGTCAATAAGCCAGTGTTAGGCGGAAGGATCTGTAGATGGTTACTCCTATTTCAGGAGTATGATTTTGAAATTATTGTAAAACCAGGAAGATTAAATGCCAGACCTGATCATCTATAGCGAATAGACTCAGGAGAAGAACAAAGTAATTTAGAGGATAATTTGCTAGATGCGCAATTATTTTCTATCCAGATCGTAGATGAGTATAACGAGGATATTGTCCACTTTCTCACTATAGGGTGGGATCCAGTTGACTTTAATAAGCAGCAAAAGAAACAGTTAGTTGTGAAAGCATCAGATTTCACTTTGATCGCAGGACAATTATATAAGTTAGGTCCAGATGAAGTCCTACGCAGATGCATTATGCCGCACGAGAAAGAGGCCATTATCAGAGAAGCACACTCAGGTACCGTAGGAGGTCATTTCGTAGGAAAGCCAACTGCTCAGAAAATCCTAGCTGTAGGATTATGGTGGCCTACTTTGCACAAAGACACTAAGGAGTTTTTCAGATGTTGCGATATCTGCCAGAGGGTAGGAAAACCTTCGCGGAGATATGCCACTGTGACCATAGATTATGCTACGGGCATTTGACAAGTGGGCTATATATTTCATGGGTCCTATCAACCCACCAGGGAAACGAACTGGTGCGAGATACATCATCACAGGAACAGAATACCTCACCAGATGGGCAGAGGCCAAGGCAATAAGGAATTTTGATGCTGCTACAGCTGCATAGTTCATTTTTGAAAACATTATAAGTAGATTTGGATGTCCAGTAATTCTAATGAGTGATCAAGGCACACATTTTCTAAATCTCACTATTGAGGCCTTGACAGAGGAATTTCAGATCCAGCACTATAAGAGCACTCCATACCACCCACAAGATAATCGTATGGTGGAGGCTTTTAACAAGATTCTAGAAAATTCTCTTACTAATATCTGTAACAACCAAAGAAATGATTGGGACCTCAGGGTTAATGCTATATTATGGGCTTATAGAAATACATGCAAGAAACTTACAAGCCACACACCTTTCATCTTGGTGTATGGACATGATGGTGTTATTCCTATGGAATATATTATTCCCAGTTTAAGAATTGCTCAAATTACCGAGATGGCTAATACATATACGATGAATGAAAGACTAGCGTAGCTGCTTGCCTTAGAAGAAGATAGATTCATCTCAGGATTTCATCAAAAAGTGCAGAAGGCACGAGAAAAATCTTGGCATGACAGACACATTAAGACCAATATTTTTCAGATAGGAGACCTAGTGATCCTTTATGACAGCAAGTTTGTTAAGTTTCCAGGGAAGTTCAAGACACATTGGTTGGGGCCATATCAGATCCAACAAGTTATAGAAGGAGGTGTCGTTCAGCTTAGTAAACTGAACGGGGAGCTTGTTCCTACCTTGATTAATGGCAGTAGGCTTAATCTTTATAGTGATAGCCACTCCACCTCCCAGCCCTAACTCGGATAGTTTATGAGCAGTGCAGATGTCCAGTGTAGTGGAAAGGAGACATCGCACCTATAACTAGTCTACACGTGAAAAAAAAAATTTATTTTGCGCAAGTCTTTGAACGTTGTAGAGTTTTGAGTGTTGTAGAGTTTCATGCCAGCATTATGGTTAAGGACAATGTCGTGTGACATCACAGCAATGCGATGTTCCCCGTGCCACATAGACGATTTTGAAAAGGGACAGAGGGCCAGTCACTTAGCCTTCTGACAAGTAGTTAGTGGAAAAAATGACAGGTATACGTTACCCTATATTTGGAAACAGTACAGTGATTTTCCCAGATTTGGTAAATCTTGGCTGAGACCGGCGCCTGTGCATAATTTTCGAAGGAAATTTGATCGAATTTTCAGCAATTAATGAGGATCAAAATGACAGGTGTTGTCTTGTCCATGCAATAAATGCTGTCGACGGGTCTAGTCTAAGTGACCATTGCTTCAGAGATTATCACCTTTGTTATAAGTACGTAGATCATTCACACAGAAGGGTTACTTTTTCTATTTCTGAGAGTGATATAGTAATTCGTAAGAGTTTTCCTTGTGCAGAGATACTTCAGTTACAAAGTGATAGTTTTCCCCAATTTCGCAGCCATTGCCAGTCCAGAGTATTGAACCAGGTGGTGTATGTCTGAGAAGGAACCTTTAGAAGATGTTGTGCGATGATTCTAGCGTGGTGTCCTCAGGTCTGCTATGACGACGCCGCCCAGGGTTGTGAAATTAGGTGCACCACAGATCAAATAGACGCCAAGGATGAGGATTCAAGCTCAGATATTAGAAGAGTCCAGCCCAGAGCAAAGAAAAAGAAAGACGAGAAGATCACTGAAGATAAGAAAACGGAGAAGAATAAAAGTGAGAAAGAGATCTAAGAGAAGGGCTCCTGGCTGTGTGCATGGAGTTTCCCAGAAGATCTCACGGAAGGAAAGAAAAAAGGACCATGAAACAGGCATCCAAGACTCAGAAAAACAAAAGGAAATGGGAAAGGAACGAAGCAAAGATGTTGAACATGAGAGAGATATAGAAAATGTCAAAAAAGGTAGTTACATTAAAGCTAGAAAAGGACATGTCTCCTCATGGAAGTTTTACAAATGTGCATATATCCAGACATCTACTTTCCATATATTTAGAATGATGATGCCTTTGATAAATTTGTTCGGACAAGCGCTCTAGTAGAATTTGAGGTGAGATCGTTTCAACAGATTTAGAAGCCTATAAATGGTCTGCCATTTATTCTCGAACTTTACTTAAGTAAAGCATTGACACTATTTTAGAGAAAGCGGCACAAGACCGTGTCGAAGCTATGGACAAAGAATTCGTAGGAATTCGAGAGAGATTCACAAGGACTTCGCAGGAAGCCAAGGAGAAGCTACAACAAGAGAAGCCATCTATTAGTGGGTCAAGGACGAGCCACAAGTAAGTGTTAGGGTACTATTGGAGCAGGGCCCCACAGCTACAGGAAAAGCCGCTATATCGGGACAAGAAATTCAAAGGAAACAGTACTTGAGCGGACGAGAAGGGAGAGCTCAACCATTGCACTTAAGGCATCGACCGAGAAGGGAGAGCTCAACCACTGCATTCAAGGCAACGATGAAGACAGGAGGGCTCAGCTACCCTCATAAAGGAAAAGGAGCAATGGGATGAGGTATTGAAGACAAAGGATAGAAGTGGAGTAACCGAGGAAGTGGCACCCATACCCACAATAAGCGCAGGGAAGCATGGAAGACTGTAGAAATTTGTGGTGTGACGGAAAGCGACAGTTCAAAGTACAGATAGGCCGACTGTCATAGTTAGGGTTTTGGGTTATTGTTCGGAAAGGACCACAGTTTTGTAATAGGGTGAGACCTTCGGGCCTCCTATATAAGCATGTATTTTGTATAATGAAAGGTTAGCTAGTGGTTCAGTTGAGTTAGCTAGTATAACATTGAGCTAGATAGCTATTCAGTTGGTCTGTTAGCTCGTAGACAGTAGCTGTTCTTTCAGTTGAGCTCTGGTTCTATCGTTAAGTCTGTATTATCTTACTATAACCAATAGCTAGCTCCTTGAGCATGAATGTAATAATCCACAGGGATTGAGAGAGAGAGAGAGGAAGAGTATATTGTAAGAATAAGAAGCAATATAGAAGGAGAAGAGATCTAAGAGAGAAGGGCTCTCGACTGTGTGCACAGAGTTTCCCATAAGATCTCAAGCTGCATAATAGGTTGCAACGGAACTAGGGATGATTTTAAGGAACCATACTTATTTAAAAGTGTATAAATGTTGGCGAATATTACCAATTCTTAAAACGCCAACTATAAAATGATTGGCAATATT
>LPNX010250573.1:742999-753204 GCA_001517045.1 Pseudotsuga menziesii
GCGGAACTATGTTTACTCTCTCAAGATATAATATAAAAACCAGTTCCTGTGGACGTAGCTTCCCCCCCTTGGAAGTGAACCACATAAAATCCATGTGTTGTGCGACTGTTCATGTGATTGTGTTTACTTATTTTTTATCTGTTACCTTTTACATGAGCTTTGTTTAACAGTTAATGAATGCATATATGCTATCCTTCAGTTTACAGTAATATAGACAATTAAACGCAAGTTGAATGCATCAAGTAGTCTGTATATGAGTTTATCAGTGCTTGATTCATGATAGCTATCAGTAACTGTGTTAAGTGATTTCTGTATATTTAGTTCAACAAGTTGAGCACAATAGATGTTAAGCATAATAGACTGAAGAAGCTTAAGTGAAGAGGTTTACACCCTTATGAAAGGTTAACTGAGCTATTATACCTAGAAAGAAAGCCTTTGGGCCTTGAGAGCAAGAGAGTCATATTGAGTCTTACTATAGAAGCTATCGCAGCACAGAAAGGTGATATCGCACTGTCAGAGGAGCCGTGGTGTGAGATATCGCAGGTAAAGAGTCAAGTAGAAGAGAAAGTTGCACGTCGTCCCAGAAGCCACGATGCGATAAGAGCTAGTTCCATAGCAGAGTCAGCTGGGAAGAGAGAAACAATATCTCACAGAGAGATCCCACTGGTTGATCAGAGTCAAGAGAAACATAGGATGCTACAAAATCTGGTTGAGGACACTTGAGTCTTCAACCACCCCATCTAGAATCACTTCGGGTGAGACTTCAGACCATTCTATGGTCTGTCGCCGAAAGGGCCAGTGAGCTAGGGGTTTTGTTGGTACATAACAGTAAACCCGGGTCTGCCCAGTAACCCAAAAAAATCTCTTAACGTGGTTAACAAGTTTTTGCATTGTGTTGGACAACTTTGGAGTACTTGCAAGGCAGACATTGCACATGGTGCCTGTTTCCGCCCTTTCACACACCTGGGTCACATGGCAGAAATATTCAAGCCACTCGGTGTGTCCTTGGGGGCAAGTCTCGAGTCAAGGCTGCCACCTTGTTCTTGACTCCTCCGTTTAGGCTCAACTCCTAACGAAGCCAAGGGGGGTAGACCCTATTAAGCTACTAAGGATGATTTCTTAGTGTGGTGATGTTAAATTGAATTAGTTACTTAGGAGTTTGAATATTTTAACTATAGACAATTAAAGATGACAAGAAACGAAAATAAACACATGAAAGCACAAAGCTGATACAGAATATATATATGAAGCAAAAATGACCAATGCCTTAAAATGGAGTCAAATCAATGAGATCAATGTGCTTGCATGTGCTTGGATTGAATGTTTTGCGATTTCCTCTTGGTATGTTTTAAGTTAAAATTGAAGTATGAGTTGATTAAATTAGGCCAAAGGGGGACTCCAGATATACCCGAGAGTACTTGGAGTATGTCCAAAACTAAACCTTCACGGCTACCCGCAAGGAATATGTGGGATGAAATGGAGTCTCTGGGGCTATTGTTCGTAACGTACCCGTTAGGGTGTGACAGAGATCGGCGCCCCAAGGTCACTTTTCAGAAGTTCCCACTTCCTTTGGGTATTTTTCCACCGTAGAGGTTTCATCTAGGTGTTGGATTTTCACCTGATGGTTTGTTAATTGGGGAGAGTGAATCCTAATTATTCTAGTCACCCAAGTTCTTTTGATACAGATTGTCTGATCGGACGAACCGCAGCCAAGTGCAAAGCATACACACTTGAGTCTTGTAAATTTTAATAAGTTTTAAACTGGGTGTTCTTGTTTAAAAGAAAACCCTCCAAGAACCTCTTTCGATCCAAGTGGATCTCAATTGGGGAATCAAGGAGGGGTTAATTTTATAATTGCTGATAAAAAAATAAAAGAAAAAAGAAAACAGATACACAATTCTAGTTTCTTAATTAATCCTACCAGGACTCTCTTTCCCCTTTTGGGTCAATCGGGAAATCGTGGGGTAAGTATTATGATTACTTTGAAATGTACAATATGGAATATGGAATTAATAGTGAAATAAATTATCCTACCCTATAGATTATATCAATACTAGTTTAAATAAATAACTAAGCAGAACGCGATGAAAAGGACACCGACGCAAATCCCCCCAGGGGGGATGGGGAATGGGATCGAAAGAGCCTATTCCAAAAATGATTTTATTTATTATTGGTTACAAAATCAGTGAACTGAAATTATCAGAAACTTATTGGTCCTTATATAGGATGAAACCAATATTTTACAACTTTGGAAAAATTTTGAGTTTTTAGTGAAAAGGGAGACCACTGGGGGATTTGAGCGCCCCTGAGGCCACTTCGGACAGCATATTCCTTTATTTTATTTCATACCTGATAAAATAAAGTGATAATTTTATAATAAAAAACTCCCAAAAGAACTTTAAGATTACTCTTGGATCAGCCTACCATATCTCACAAAAAATGAAGTTAAAACTAGCTAAAACAGGCAGAAAAAGAACCAAGGAAAGCAAGATTTCCTTGGGATCTTGGCTTGATGTTTGTGTAGACAAGAAAAATGCACTGATATTGCAGAATATTAAATTTTATAACATATAAAGGAAATCTAATGCATGTGATCTACAAGTTTTCTTTAAATTTCATGCAAAAAGACGATTTCCCTAAAGCTAGATCTAGAATGCTTATGAAATTTTTTGAGTGCAAGATCTAGACTGTGAGCTATGAAATATCAGATCTATGTATATTTTACTTTGATTAAATATATCCAAATGAAATCAAACTATGAACTGAACAAAGTAACCGAGTAAAGTGTTAATTTTGAGGGAGAAAGAGGAGGAAAGAAATGTTGGTTTCCTTGAAGATCTGCAGTAGAGATTTCAGGTGGAATGTCGAGGGACTGTGCCTTTGAAATTTTTTGAAGAGAATGAAGAATCAAACTAGATCAGAATCCTCTTCAAAGTATGAACCTGCAACTCAGCTAAAATCAAAGAACTTGCCAAGAAACTTGTGAGATCCGATTAGTACATACAAAGAGATTCAAGATAACATGCATATAAGCTTATAGGACATGCTAAATATAGATCTATAAACATGCATCAAAGGAGAGTGACAGTCAATAAACTTATTGAACAACACCTTTCCTATCAAGACTGTACTAAGCTAATTATCAATCTTAACCACATATCTACAAGCAACTAGCAAGAAATGAACACAGATACAAGTTACCTTAGTAAAACAATGACAATAATCATCCACACATGAAATGGCACCACACTGTCTGGCCTCCAAAGCTTTTGTTTAATTCAAATGAAGAATTACAACAATACAATAGCAGTACTACCTCAATCCTAGTTCTAACTCGCTTGGAAGAGGAGGTTGTGCCTGGATATATACAAAATACAAGAGATCCAGCCCAGGGGGGGTGCAAATCCTCATGGAATTAGATGAAATCAGCTGATGGAGAGTCCATTAATGCCTGATCTATGTCTAGCTGAGCTAGCTCTGAGTCTCACTGAGTGCAACTGTCAATCGGGGGGCTGATTTGACTGACACCTCAACCTGTTAACTGAAGCATCCACCAAAATTCATCCAGATGAGCCAAAAACATGTTGAGGAGAGAGGGAGGGAGAAATTCCCCATAAAGGATGCTCAAGATCAACTCTGGATCTGATTTGATCACCTCCTTCAGTCAAGGATTTTTTAGATCCAGTCAATCTACTTCATATCTGACTGATTTCAACCAAATCGACTGAGAATCCATTGATTTATGATTTTGGATTTGCTCCATTATTCATCAATTTATTAATTAAAATAATCAATAATTGATTTTTGGGGCTTTCTGACCTGAGTGATGGAAAATCACTCAAAACTAGGAAATAGCGAGTCCATGGGTTTTCATGGTGCTCTTTGCTTGAAAATGAGCACCTACATGACTGAAACTGATTATTTGGCCCACTTTTATTACAAAATCAAATTTTCCAATTAAACTATTAAAAAATAGCCTAAGTTTTGGAAAAATTAAATTTTAATAAAAAACATTGAAAAAACTAAAAAATTGAAAAATTGAAAAACACCTAGGGGAACTTAGACATGTTCATATGACTCAAAAATTATGTCTAGCATGTTTATACATTGACACATAGACTCTAATAACCTCAATAGGCCTAAATGCCAAGCCGACCACCCCATCTTTGGAGGTATGGAGTGAAAAACTCAGAAATTATGAGTCGTTTATTCAACAACCAATAATAACCAAGGGAAAAAACACCCTGGGTTGATCGGATTGACAAATGAAGTCTAAGAGACCGAGTCTTTTACAGACACTATCATGCTAGAACATTTATTACAACTCCCTCATGGGGTATGAACATGTGATATAGTACAACAAGCACTTCCCAGAATACTTCCATATGTCTTTTGAAGTCCGAACAAGTTAACCCTGTCTGGTTCACCAGGCTCACTTGATAAAAACCACTAAGTACAACTTAGGTGGTAACATTCTGGCTCCAACTGTGGGACGTGTGCTCGATCTAGGCTTTAAGGCAAGGAGAGGATACAAGAACACCAGAATATTTGGTTTATATACCCTATAAAAACATCTCAACTTGACAAGAAAAACCTCAGTAGCACAAGTTTTATAAAAAACCAAATGAACCACTAAGTTGATTTATTTAAACAACATAAATGTAACTAACTAAAAGAATCAAAGTTTTACTATAGCTAAGTATAAAATAGAAATGCAGAAAGTAAATGCTCTCTTTAAAGGAGCTTATTTTCCTACTCTAAGCATGATATAAAAAGGGTTAAGTGTAATCAGAAATCCAATGTAACCACCTAAGAATTTTATTAACATAAATTGTTTTTCCTTGTCTTTGGTTACCAGCCAAAGTAAGGATACTTTATTCAGAAAATGCAAACCTGCGTGATGATCCGAAAGGGGCGGGATGGATGGGAAATCATAGGCATGAATAATGCCATAAAAATTCTTCCCCAACTTGTATGTGCTCGTGCAGGCTGCTTCTATCCATGACTGGATAGGACTGATATACCAATCAAAATGATGGGGCAGATTGACTACATCATCTTACTGATCACCGGGGTTTATCAAATGATAACTCGTTGCACAAGCCCCAAGTAGCTCCAAATCATAAGGAACCTCTATATGTGAAAAAGATGGTTGAGACTTATTTTCTAATAACTGCATCACATATGTCTTTTCACAACATTGCTTCTCCATGTCTTCATTATTGATACCTTTGTGTGGCTCTGCATGATATGACTCTGAATGATCATATGGATAAACTACATGCTCCTTTTTCATATCAAAGTTTCCTAAGGCCGCATGGTCCATGCTCTCTCCTTTAGATATGCCATAGACAGAAAAATCAACAAAACCATCAAAAGTTTCTGGTTCATCATTTTGCTCTTTATTCATATCACAGACTGGATTTTCCATGAATGTCCAGGACTCCTCATCAACATATTTATCGGGGATAAGGGAGTCTTCATCACTTGTATCATGCTCCAAGCTATACTTGTCCTCATTTTCATACTCATCTTCTTCAGAGAAAAAGTCACAACGTAGTAAACCTTCTAGACTATCATCATTATATGGAGAACACATAGGAGTTCCATCATGTATATTACAGTTTTCACATAAGTTTCACTATAAGATTCTGAAATGGTTTCATCCTCAGGCTTGTACTGTTTAGACGGTGATTGCTTTTCTCTCCTTTGATACATAGCCCCCTTGAACCTAGCCTCCTTCATTTCCTTAATTGCTTCCGGAGGAGGGATTACACCATAAAAGTTAGACAGGAGATCCTTCTCGAAACCGTAATCCGTGGCCTGCTGCCAATGCTGGTTTGATAGAGGGTAGGTTCAGCCTACCATGTACACATGATCAGACTCGCCTGATGTTGTTTCCTGATTATTGACCTCCACCATCCCATGTTCTATAACTTGGTTTGCTATATAGCAAGTGTTTTCTGGGTGGAATTGCTCACAAGGCCTACACCATGGAATTACTTCATCTACCAGGTTAGTTGAGTCTAACTGGTTTGGAATCCTGGGCTCTTGCTGAGGAAACTTATTTTGATACACTTAATTCTATTTTTCCTGAAAATTCCTAGGTCCACTATTTCTCTCCAGTGTGACTATTCTGTTTTGGATTTTATTAAATTGCATAGATTGGTTTGTCATGAATTGGTCCTGACTAGTCATCACTTTTTCAAACATGCTAATTATCTTTTCCATGGGGTCTTTAGAGATTTCCTTTTCCTCTAATTCAACGGCATTTCCCTTCTCTTTGTTGTATGAAGTGTTTCCCCTAGTGTAACCTGGAATGTTGGATTTGCCCAAAGACTGCACATTCCTTTCTATTTTCTTGGCCAATTCCTGAGCAGTTTTTAGATCGATCGGCTCTTTGTCCATTAACTAGTACCTCAAATCACCAGTGAAATATTCGATGTAATATATGAGGATGGAGGAATCCCTTGGATTTATTTCTCTAGGGAGGTCTGCAACCACACGCCTGAACTTAGTATTAAATTCATCAATGGTTTCATTCTCCATCTTCTTTATGTTATGGAGGGCAGCAAGCAGATGTCTTGGTTCTTTATTTTCTCCCCATTTCTTCTTAAAACCTACTAGGAATTCATTAAGAGTTTTATATGAATCATCACCAAGGTTTTCATACCATTCCACAGCATCATCCTCTAAGGATAAAGCAAAGAGCTTCATTTTGATATCTTCATGTTAGAGGCAACATTATCGCAGTAACTGACTAGGTGCCTTTCAAACTTTCGGAGATGAGTCTTGGCAGTGGTAGCATTATTTCCCTCGAACCTGGGGAGCTTCTTGATAGCATCATTTAGAATGTAATGAGGACTACCTGCTATCTGAGAAAAGTCAAGGGGTTTGTAAAATTCCATCATTTCTTGAGATTAGTGAACATGACTCTCTACAAATATGTGATGGATATTTGAGAGGGATTGGTCTCCTAAATATTCAAGGTTTCTATGAGAAGTCTGCCTATTCAATCTTTCCCTAATAAACCTTTCGGGATTAGGGAGAGGATTGAATAATTGTTGGCAGTTTCTTCGGGTAGAAATTCTTGAAGGGATGTTAGATAGTGGAGTCACCAGATGGATCAAGTTTTAATTTTTATGTTTTTTTTAAAGACTAGATCAATCAAATGTTTTTATATTTTTAGTTGTTTAGAAAAAAGTTAAGCTAAGTCGTACTCGGGAATAAAAAGATTTATCCCTGGCAATGGTGCCAAAAAGTGTTGCCGCCTTTTCACACACCTGGGTCACATGGCAGGAATCTTCAAGCCACTCGGTGTGTCCTTGGGGGCAAGTCTCGAGTCAAGGCTATCACCTGGTTCTTGACTCCTCCATTTAGGCTCAACTCCTAACGAAGCGAAGCGGGGTAGACCCTATTAAGTTACTAAGGATCATTTCTTAGTGTGGTGATGTTAAACTTAATTATTTACTTAGGAGTTTGAATATTTTAACTATAGACAATTAAAGATGACAAGAAATGAAAATAAACACACGAAAGCACAAAGCTGATACACAATACATATATGAAGCAAAAATGACCAGTGCCTTAAAATGGAGTCAAATCAATGAGATAAATGTTCTTGCATGTGCTTGGAGTGAATGTTTTTTGATTTCCTCTTGGTATGTTTTAAGTTAAAATTGAAGTATGAGTTGATTAAATTAGGCCAAAGGGGGACTCCAGATATACCCAAGAGTACTTGGAGTATGTCCAAAACTAAACCTTCACGGCTACCCGCAAGGACTATGTGGGATGAAATGGAGTCTCTGGGGATATTGTTTGTAATGCACCAATTAGGGTGTGAAAAAGATCGGCGCCCGGAGGTCACTTTTCAGAAGTTCCCGCTTCCTTTGGGTATTTTTCCACCGTAGAGGTTTGATCTAGGTGTTGGATTTTCACCTGATGGTTTGTTAATTGGGGAGAGTGAGTCCTAATTATGATATTCACCCAAGTGCTTTTGATACATCTTGAATGATCTAATGAACCATATCCAAGTGCAGTGCATACACACTGGAGTCTTGTAAATTTTAATAAGTTTTAAACTGGGTGTTCTTGTTTAAAAGAAAACCCTCCAAGAACCTCTTTCGATCCAAGTGGATCTCAATCGGGGAATAAAGGAGGGGTTAATTTGATAATTGATGATAAACAAATAAAATAAAAAAGCAAACAGATACACAATTCTAGTTTCTTAATTAATCCTACCACAAATCTCTTTCCCCTTTCGGGTCAATCGGGAAATCATGGGGTAAGTATTATGATTACTTTGAAATGTACAATATGGAATATGGAATTAATATTGAAATATATTATCCTACCCTGTATATTATATCAATGCTAGTTTAAAGAAATAAATAAGCAGAAAGCGACGAAAAGGACACCGACACAAATCCCCCCAGGGGGGATGGGGAATGGGCTCGAAAAAGCCTATTCCAAAAATTAGTTTATTTATTATTGGTTACAAAATCAACGAACTGAAATTATCAGAAAATTCTTGGTCCTTATACAGGATGAAACCAAGAATTTACAACTTTGGAAAAATTTTGAGTTTTTAGTGAAAAGGGAGACCCCTAAGGGGATTTGAGCACTCCTGAGGCCACTTCGGACAGCATCTTCCTTTATTTTCTGTCATACCTGCTAAAATACAGCGATCATGTTAGAATAAAAAATTCCCAAAATAAATTTAAGAGTACCTTTGGATCAGCCTACCTTATCTCACAAAAAATGAAGTTAAAACTAGCTAAAACAGGCAGAAAAGGAACCAAGGAAAGCAACCTTTCCTTTGGATCTTGGCTTGTTGTTTCTATAGCCAACAAAAATGCACTGATATTTCAGAATATTAAATTTTATAACAGCAAAAGGAAATCTAATGCATGTGATCTACAAGTTTTCTTTAAATTTCATGCAAAAAGACGATTTTCCTAAAGCTAGATCTAGAATGCTTATGAAACTTTTTGAGTGCAAGATCTAGAATGTGAGCTATGAAATATCATATCTATGTATATTTTATTTTGATGAAATATATCCAAATGAAATCAAAGCTATGAACCGAACAAAGTAACCGGGTAAAGTGTTGATTTTGAGGGAGAAAGAGGAGGAAAGAAATGCTGGTTTCCTTGAAGATCCGCAGTAGAGATTTTAGGTGGAATGTTGAGGGACTATGCCTTTGAAATTTTTTGAAGAGAATGAAGATGCAAACTAGATCATCATCCTCTCCAAAGTATGAACCTGCAACTCAGCTAAAATCAAAGAACTTGCCAAGAAACTTGTGAGATCCGATTAGTACATACAAAGAGATTCAAGATAACATGCATATAAGCTTATAGGACATGCTAAATATAGATCTCTAAACATGCATCAAAGGAGAGTGATAGTTAGTAAACTTATTGAACAACACCTTTCCTATCAAGACTGTAATAAGCTAACTATCAATCTTAACCACAGATCAATAAGCAACTAGCAAGAAATGAACACAGATACAGGTTACCTCAGTAAAACAATGACAATAATCATCCACACATGCAATGGCACCACACCATCTTGCCTCCAAAGATTTTATTTATTTCAAATGAATAATTACAACAATACAATAGCAGTAGCACCTCAATCCCAGTTCTAACTCGCTTGGAAGAGGAGGCTGTGCCTGGATATATACAAAATACAGGAGATCCATCCCAGGGCGGGTGCAAATCCTCATGGAATTAGATGAAATCAGCTGATGGAGAGTCCATTAATGCCTGATCTGTGTCTAGCTGAGCCAGATCTGAGTCTCAATGAGTGCAACTGTCAATCGGGGGGCTGATCTGACTGACACCTCAACCTGTTGACTGAAGCATCCACCAAAATTCATCTAGATGAGCCAAAAACGTGTTGAGGAGAGAGGGAGGGTGAAATTACCCATAAAGGATGCTCAATATCAACTATGGATCTTATTTGATCACCTCCCTCAGTTAAGGATTTGTCAGATCCAGTCAATCTGCTTCAGATCTGATTGATTTCAATCAAATCGACTGAGAATCCATTGATTTATGATTTTGGATTTGCTCCATTATTCATCAATTTATTAATTAAATAATCAATAATTGATTTTTGGGGCTTTCTGACCTGAGTGATGGAAAATCACTCAAAACTAGGAAATAGTGGGTCCATGGGTTTACATGGTGCTCTTA
>LPNX010250573.1:753300-812335 GCA_001517045.1 Pseudotsuga menziesii
AATGATTATTTGGCCCACTTTTATTACAAAATCAATTTTTCCAATTAAACTATTAAAAAATAGCCTAAGTTTTGGAAAAATTAAATTTTAATAAAAAACACTGAAAAAACTAAAAAATTGAAAAATTGAAAAACAGCTAGGGGGACTTAGACATGTTCATATGACTCAAAAAATATGTCTAGCATGTTTATACATTGATACATAGACTCTAATAACCTCAATAGGCCTAAATGCCAAGCCGACCACCCGAACTTTGGAGGTATGGAGTGAAAAACTCAAAAATTATAAGTCGTTTATTCAGCAACCAATAATAACCAAGGAAAAAAACACCCTGGGCTGATCAGATTGACAAATGAAGTCTAAGAGACCGAGTCTGTTACAGACACTATCATGCTAGAACATTTATTACAAATCCCTCATGGGGTATGAACATGTGATATAGTACAACAAGCACTTCCCAGAAGTACTTCCACAGGTCTTTTGAAGTCTGAACAAGTTAACCCTATCTGGTTCACCAAGCTCACTTGATAAAAACCACTAAGTACAACTTAGGTGGTAACAGTGCCTGAGCAATATCTTTAACTACATTATAAAACCGGGCAGCTTGGGCATTAGGGTTAAAAACATCCTTCCTAAGAGTACTCTTGGGTGGGTGCAAAACCGTGTCGATATTAGGTTTCTCAATGGTTAGGGGACCAAGAGACGAGGACTCAGAAGAACCAGTAGAGCGAGCTTTTCCTGAAGAAGAATTGTCTTCTTTCTTGTCTATGGGTTTGTCATAACTCTGACTTTGATTTTGCAAATTAATAGTGTTCGAGGACATCATGTGAATTTCCTTTGAAGAACTAGAATTTCCCTGATTAGACATGTGGTATATCAGCTGTTGTTGAGAGGGAAAAGGATCTGTGAGAACTGTTGACGTGGGATTAATTTTTAGAAATTGATTGATTTATTCACAACAAGGACACTCTTTTGTCAAGTGGTCACCTCCACATAGCAGACCTGGATATTTCACCTTTCTTTTCCATTTATAGTTCTCGTTGATGGTTGGTTTTGGATTCTCCTGCGGGTTTCTAGGTTTTTTGTTTTTGGATTTACCCTTGTTTTTATTTTTTTCGGGTGTTTGTGTACTTTGAATGGAATTTACCTCGGCGGAAACCTTGGGAGTTGAAGGAGTAGGAGTGGAAGTTTGGGGTTGCTTGGTAGATTTTTCTATTGGCGGGGACTGGACTGAACCAACAATCCCATCAACAGGGGTTTCTGCTGGTGGCTTGGCAGGATCGGTGCTTGGGAGAGGATATTGAGGGATCAAGTCATACAATGTTTTGGACTAGGAATATACCAAGTCCAGATATTGGGCTCAACTAATGGCTTGCTCTTCGGTAATGGCACCACCCATGGCCACATCTCGGGTGATTGGAGGCAACAAAGATTTAGTAAACCAATCAGCTCATAATTGATCTGGGATAGGAGCTCTTAATAAGTCTTCTCCGCCTTCTCCACTCATGGATATGATTTGATATGTGCATGGAGGTGTTTAGATGTAGAGAAGTTAAGAGATCTGTACATGTTACATAATGGATAGGAAGCTGAAAGTGTGTAAGAAAGATAGTTACCAAAGAACCAAAATCGACAAACGAATGTTGCGGAAGTTCAATGTACCATTTCGTGGCAGTACTAGTCAAAGTTCGCTGAAAGAGTCTTAAACGAACTGAATCATCCATTAGGGAGTTCAAAGAACACCATAAATGGAACGTCATGACATGGTTTTTTGGATCATCTCCCTGCTTCCCATTGAATTTTGGGATGTTTGATGGTAACTTTATCGGAATGGGAGGCCACGAGGGGTTATGTTGAATGGGATCATTAACCAACTTGAACAGATCATGCAAGTCCAAATTTGCTAGGAAAGGTAAATGGTGATTAGGTTGTACGTACTGCTGGTATTTATAGGGCATATAAGTACCAGTAGGACTATAAGTAGACTGATAGACAGGTTTTTGAAACGATTGTTGTGATGAAGAACCACCAAAAGATCTACCCATAAGGGGTTGATTTCCAGGATCAGGACCGTTAGGACCACTAGAGCCTCTAGGGCCTCCAGGACCACTAGGACTATCAGGACCACCTGAACCACCAGGAGGAGGACCACCAGAACCTCTAGCACCACTGGGAGGTAAACATCCGGATCCTCTGGAACCACTAGGGGGAAAGCCACCAGACCCTCTAGGACCATTAGGAGGGAAGCCACCGGGCCCCCCACGACCACCAAGACCGTTAGGACCATAAGGAGGAAATCCGTCAGGCCCTCCAGGATCATTAGGACCCCTAGAGGGAGGACCTCCATAAGGTGGTCCTCCGAAACCCCCCGTAGTATGTATAAGTATCCCTCCCATAGCAGGCATGTAGGACCTTTTGGGTTGCCCCCATGGAGTGAAGGTATTACCAGGATATGGAATTCCAGCATAAGGCATTTTTGTAGGGGTGGGTTGGTTATTGATATTTCCTACAGGTACTTGATTTAATGTGTAACCATACCCCCAAGAGGTTTGATTGGTTATAGGTTATGCACCCAAGGGATGACCTGAACTGGATGGGAGGTAAACCACATTTGTATGGGTAGGAGGGACATAGTCTGTAGATTGTTATATACTAGAGGTCTATCCATTACTAGCTACAATTCCAGTGATAGGTAACATAATTCATGCTGGGGGTTTCCCCCTGGCACTAGAAGGTGTTGATGAAATAGGAATTGAATGTTGTTCCCCATGTGTGGAGGACCCAGAAGGATTTGGAATAGACATAATATGAAAGGTGGTGGGGTTGGTAGTTTGTCCTGGATTATGCGGAGTCACAACATGATCTAGAATAAGTTAAATGGGTTTCATAGAATCAATAAGTGAGTAATATCCCGCAGACCAAGGGTCTATATTACGAGGAAAAACTGTCGATCTAGGTGGTGGTGTACCCAGTATGTTATCTATCTTCTTCTCAAGTTCTCTTGGATGGAGAATATCTGCCTGGTATTGTCTACGTTCTTCCTCATTTGGTGAAATTTCTTTAGAAGAGGTTGGATGGGTTCCAAACGAAGAAATAGCCTGTCCCATAGAGGTATCCCAAAATGGAGCATTCGGACCATAATCTGGATGGGTAGTATCATCAACATGGCCTTCTATGGGAGAATGGAATGAAATATTACCCCTAGAAGGTTGTTGAGCCAAGGGAGGACTATGCAAAGGATATGGATCTATGATTTTTGCAACCACATTTTCTCACGCATGGGAGTTGGTAGAAGCTCCTTGTTCGATAGCTTCCATAGGATCTTCTCCCAAAACAGGAGTAAAATCAGGTGGCAAGCCCCGTACTCTTCTAGATTGTCTTAATTCAGCCAGTTTGTACAGTTCCTATCTAAACTAGGGTTTCAAAACTAGAAAAAAAACACACCAAAAATTCCCCTACTCAAGCTACAGGCTAAACAAGAAAACATAAATGACAGGAGGAGTTCAGATAGTTCAGTCTCTCACTAGGATTGTCACAAAGGTGCCACTCGCAATATACCACAAGGGTATGTGCATAGTAATATCCCCTAATGTTTTTTTCGGTGTATGGCTCCAAGTAATACGGAAAAAGGGATTTTCTCAAATAGATAAGGTATCCTAGTGGGGTATCCCAATATACGCAAGGTACGTGGGAGCTCAAATATGTAGTAGTGTTTTCTAATGCACAACCATTCACAAGGGGCCTTCCTATATACAATCGAGTACATGAATTACCTTTCTATATACCTCAAGGGTACATGAAAGGCTATTCGATATACAACAATACGTGGAAGAACCACGTGAGTCCCGAGATGTAGTGTAGATGAGTAACGACAACTCCTACACTTAACAACGCCCGAACACGTCTCTAGCCTATCACTCAAATTTATATGTGAATTTTAAGTCTATAACTACCGTTAATTTTAAAGTGGCTGGTTAGGTGAATGCATGGAATTTTGACAGAAAAAGTAAAACCATGCAGATATGTAGATACAAATATTTCACTTTACCATTCGAGGTATGCCTACTTACAGGAGCGAGAGAGTATTTTATTTTCATTTTGAAAACCAAAAAATTCCCAAACAACTACTTTGAACAAATCAAAACCAAAGACAACCAACACATTCAAAACTGATTTTTCTTTTTGAAAGCAATCAGATGGGTAAGAGTCTCTTTTCCTAAAAGAAAAACAACAAGCACTCTACATGCATATGCAATCTATGTTTTCGATATTTCTTTTTAACATAGATAGATCTAACTTAAAACTACACTATTTTTTCTTTTGATGAGATGGTACTAATGCAAGAGAGACAAAAGAACAAAGGGAACCTTAAAGCTTGTGAGGCTAATCAAAGATTGAGTGCTCTATGCTCAGTAAAAATAATGACCTAATATCAACAACAAAAAATTCTTTTTAAAAGCAAAAAGAATTCCTCTATGCAAAAAATGAAATTAAGATGATAATCAAGTGGTTTTTCTTTCAGTCTTTATAAATGAATTGAAAAGAGATCTAACTGAAACCTAAGCTTTCAACAATTGCTTTCAGAATCACAACCAACAAGCATGAAAGAAAATTAATAATCAACCATCCTAACCTAGCATTTGAATTCTTTCAATCAAACAAATTTTCACCACAAAATTTTCAACCATGAGCATCCAGATTCAAAAAACAAGCCTGGCAGTGCAGGGTTGAAAGCAAGCAAAACCCTACTTTTGCAAAAAAACACAAAAAAGCAAGTTCTAGAACAAGGCCTACTTGGCACCACGCTGGAGGGGTCTTGGACAGAGTGGTTCTGGACAAGCACCGCTTCTGGATCAGTGCACTCAGGCAGTGGCACCGCTTCTGGCTAATGGGGTTCAGGCGGTGGCATCACATTTTACCTACAACACATCCGTGGTTCCCTGAATATATCCAAAACAAAAGGAGAATGAGATTTCAAGTCAAAAATTGCTCAGATCAAGATAAAGATTGATGAATTGACAGTAAAACAAAGCATATAAAGTCAAAGCAGTTCAGATCTAAACATATCTGAAAGATTTAAACCGAACTTCACTAAGTCAGATGGCAGATCTGACTGAAGAGAGTTACAGACTGGAGCCAAGATTCGGACAAGTGTTGAAGCACTGAGGAATATCAGATAAACTGAAATTTTCTCTATTCCCTAGTGAAGTCGCCAGATTTGTTATCAGGAATATTGCACCTTCTGCAGATAGAAGCTGTTCCTCTGGTCTGAATGGTTCAAATCCAAAACAAGTAAGTGAATGACAAAGGATGAATACCTTCCCTGAATGTTGTAAACACCTGGAATAATTCTTTGATGATGAACCTATGTACCTATAGAACATGTCAAAAAAACAAGAAAATCAAAGCTAACAAAACATTATTTACACATCCATACTAGTGACTAAGTAATCTAGTAACATATACATGTGAGATGAGTACAACATATATGTGGGACGGAAATCAGGTTTTCATTAAGAAAACAATGAAGAAGCTTACAACCATTTCCCTAGTGTTGAAAAACTCCTCCACAAGACAAACACCTCATCCCTGATAGCTCCAACTTGCTCTCTTGTCATCTCCAATGGATTGGGCTAGATAGTGAATTCGACAGCATAACATTACCATTTAGTTCTCCCCCCCAACTATGGGACATGAGCTTGTATTTATAGGGCTCAATGGATAGGGATAGTTGAGAGAATTGTGGGTGAGTTTGCCATAAGATCCTACCAAGAGGTATCTTGACTCCAACTAACCCAGATTGATAGGGATAAGAGAGGACATGAGGTTCATGTTCTAGAAACCTCAAGAATCCTATTTTTTTCCAGTTTTACCAAGGGTACCGCTTATGTTCCTTTATGATAGAGCGGTTTAGGTGAGAACTGCTTTAAGAACAAACCACGTACACGGTGGCACCGATTTTCTATAACAGGACTAAGGTAGTGTTGAACACGGTACTGCTCATCAGCTAAAGGGAAAAAGTGGTGCTAGGGTTTTTTATGTAGAATTAAGATCTAGAGCAAGTTTCCACTCCAAGTTTGGGATTTAGGGAAAATGTAGGGTGTTAAGGATCTCATCACATGTTGGTGACAGGTTTTGGGTATAACAAACTTAACAAGAAAGGTTTAAGTTTACTAACCTTATCTGCGTTCTTTTCTGTAATTTGTTGTTCAAATATCTTCTGGAATGTCTCAGGCATATCTTTCACTTGCCTTGAAGTAGATGGCTTCTATACACCAATGAAATCTGGGAAGACATCCATGAATATGTGCTTTTTTTCTTGAATGTCAACTGGTGCTTTCTTATTTCCAGCAGGTCGCACCTAGGGTTGTGTGTGCATCATAGGTTCTGTCTGCATAGCTTGGTCCACACCTATCATATCACCTCCGCTCATGACCACTGCCACATTTGGTTCTCATGGTTCGGAGACTATAATCTATATGTTGATATTATCATTTGGGTTGGGAGCATTCAGCGCAGGATTTGGTGCAGGGTTTGGTACCAGGTTGGCTGCTCCAAGCGTCTAGGCTTTCCATCGGGAAATGAGCTATGGGAATTGCTCCACATTGTGATCCTTCCTNCCTCACAAGTTTTGGCCAGTCTATAGCATAATTCCCTGGTGCTCCACAATTGTAACATACAACTGGCCCTCTCCCTTAGTCAAATCATCCCCCTCCTGGGCCCCTGTAATTGCCACCCCACCTTGAGGTGGTTGTAACATGTATTGTGGTTGCTGGTACTATTGTTTGTATAAGTTATATAGGGCCATATTCTGAAATTGTGGTGCCATCTGAAACTGCTACGGATATGTGAATTTAGGTGCATCTTGAAACTGGTGAGTAGCCTAGAACTGAGGTGGGGTCTGTTGAATTTTTACTTTCTCCTCAATCTTCATCAAATATGCATCTACAGTTCTCTCCCTCATGAGTTGGTAGGACCTACAATCATTTTCATCATGGCCTACATATTTACAAAATTTATAATATAGACTGGTTGGTGTACATACCGTCTTGTGCATGAATAGGCAATCTATGTTCTGGTGTCCTCTTGTTTGGAATATATTTTTCGAGGGTAATCCTTGGTTATTCAATGGGATTGGCCCATTGGATGAGATGTAGTTCATATATGTCAGGAATTCATCTTTGGTATGTCCATTGGTCTAGCATCGTGTACACCAGAGGTCTTCATGTGCTTGTTTTCCCCTTTTCATATCTTGGAGTTGAATAGTTAGATTATCCAATTGAGACTGAATATGTATCAATCATGTGGCACCATCCCCAATGGATGAATCCTCTAGCTTCATTGCTAACTCCAATGCCTCTATCTGTGTTGCGATCTTTTGATTCATGAGTGGTCCTCTTATATGTGGCAGTAGCACAGAAATAAACTACTCTTTATGTTGCATGTCTGACATCTGGAAACTGACCTTGGCCATCAATGTTTTGAACCACTGGTCGAAGTCCCATACCATTTCTGCTGGAGCCTAGTTAATCTCCTTGATCTCGGTAATACATTGGGACTCTGATCAGGGCTTTTGGAAATATGAGATTATTGCTCGTTGAATCTCCTCAAGAGTCTTCTGGGGGGGTCCCGCTGGTGCAGCAAAAAATTTCATGAACCAATCCAGGGTGCGACCCCTTAAAGTCATGATCATTTGTGGCTTATTTATATCGGCATTATGTACTAAGTGTACCATACAAATAGCTTCACAAAGGAACCAATGATCTTCTCGGTTTTTTGGTCCATTCCCATTAAAGGCGGGTAGTCTAACATCTGTCCCCGCTATTAGGGCGGCACTGGGACCGTTCACTAATTTCCCTGAATTTACAAGATTTACTAGGATCATTGATGGGATTCCTTGCACACCAGTCCTGACACTTGGACTTCTAGTGTTCACAAATGGTTCAAGAGAGGAACTTCTAGATCTTTCTCTAGGGGATCTCTCTGGAATACCGTAGTCACATATTATTCTTGGCGATTCTGCAAACCCTCCCTATTCTGCTCTCTTAGAAACTGGGCTATGCTCCTCCTCTTTTTCATAGGATCCTTATTCTAGGTATGAATCCCATCCATATTCACTCTCCTAGGGCCAGCCATAGGCCCTCTTGCCTCCTGTTGCCTTTCTCCTCTTTCTTGACCCAAACCTCCTTCTGCTTCTCAAGAATCCAGTGCCAAAATCATCCTCAGAATTTATCGGGAACATCTCTTCTTACTACTTTCCATATTACTCCTAGATCTTACAAAGCATCATTAGAGGAAATTTGAGGTCTAAAATGGGCCTCCTAAGGAAAATAAAAAAATAATAGTTATTAATTTTGGAGGAAGAATGAAAAAAACTACTTTTTGTGTTCGTATTTTTGACATATCTCCCTGTGTTTTTACTCAAATTCTAAGTGAGAGAGCTTGTTGGATGCAGAATTTAATTCTACATCCAACGAGGACCCACACTGCATACTTTTGATGGACCCCACTACCCCAAAAATAAGAAATACCTGAGAAAAATGTGATGATGACATCATCATCATGTTTTTCAAGTATTTCTTGTTTTTGGGGTAGCAGGGTCTATCAAAAGTATGCAGTATGGGTATTCATTGGATGCACAATTAAATTCTACATCCAATAAGCTCTCTCGCTCAAAATTTGGGCAAAAACACAGGGAGATGTGTCAAAAATATAAACAAAAAAAGTAGTTTTCTTTTATGACAAATATGTCAATTCAACCATTATGGTTGACTCATTTTATTGAAATTTTATTGGCTCTTGAATTCCAAATCACAAAATTTATTGTTGGCACATTTTCTTATAAGGCCCATTTTAGACCCAAATTTCCTCTAATGATCCATTGCACAAAAATGTGCGTCTCAATCACTACGACAGTCTCCTTATTCATTTCCTTACACTCGCCCATCTTTCGTCGACCTCTTCTTGTGCGAACATTAGCATTTTAGCATCCATCCAGTCTTCCATCTCCTCCTTCATTGGGTGCCACAACATATCCCCGATTTAACCAATAGGATCCTGGAAATAGAACCATTTGTTGGCCACTTTTCCCCACTCGTGTGACCCAGGTTTTGCGCAGCCCGCCGATCCAACAACTACCCAAGATACCGACCTGATAGAGCAAGCCCCATTGGCAACACCTACGAAGCAGGCGCAGTCTCACCTGATATATCTCATGGATGGGTAACCGCCAAAACCATGTTTCAGCGATTGTCGAGGGAGTATAGTCGCTTGGCTCGGAGCCAAGGAGCTCAACGAAGGTAGCACGATAGCTGCACAGAGAAGTCAGTTCTACCCAACCGAGCACAAACATATGTCATCGCACGTGACCTAACCTTCCTTTCCACCTCACAGTTGGTGAAATTTGTGCGGTGGAGCTGATTCACATCAATCGACTCTATGAATTAAGTTGGTATTCATAACAAGAATCATATAGAATGATATATATACAGATTCAATTCAACAATGCATTATGTTCATTCATCTACCAATTGCAAGAAAGTAACAGAGACACAAGCACATTCAAAATTTTACAGAAATAATCTAATAATCAATCACATAAATATTCACCACATCAACCATTCATTCAGACACAAGAATTAACATGGAAACCCATCTAGGAAAAAACACCAAGGTGCTCTTCATCTGGCATGAGAAAGGATATAGAACCTTGTAGTCTGCGAGATGCAGACTGGTCTTGAGATATTTCTTTAAGTTCAGAATTATGGTTCTCATGCTCTCTATCTTATTTATCCTAATATAATGCTACTAGCTATAGATCTACACACAGCCTGGATCGACTTCCCTAGCATCTACACCACTCCAACAGAGCTCTCCTATTGCACTACTCAGACTGCCTCCTACAAATTCTTGATTACCCCCCTCTTAGATCGGTTTCCTACAACTGTATACAAATCTTATCTATAAAACATATTCCGTAATTGCGGATAACAAAAAGTAACCTTCTAACTATTAAATATATCCTATTTATATTATTTTAAGTGATCACACTGGGTCGACTGCTTACAGGCAGTTTGTTAACTATCACCATCAGTCGTCCCCCAGGCTACTGTTGTGGTAATCATGACTCAACAAGAGGCACTAATGTCCTTACTTACAGCTTCCTTGCACTCATGTGGCATCCATTGACTTAAGATGAATTTTGCACCCATGACTTCCCTGTCAGTTTCCCTACATTTTCCCCTTGCGTGCTTCCGTGTTTTCCTTTCCTTTGTCGTGCGCCTTTCTGTTTTTACTTCGTGGTCTTTTTACGTCCTTCACGATCTTCCTTTGCTTCTATCGTGCATGGCCCATTTTCTTTAGTTGCGTGTGCAAGTTTCTTTCCTATGCTTCTTTCCCAGGCCGACAGGCCCCCAACACTCACCTGTGGTTCATCCCTAGCCAATAAGAAAGGGATATCTAATGGCTGCCACCTATGGTGCATCTTTATTTTTATTTTTTTATTTTTTTTTGTCCGTATTTTTTTCTATTTTTTAGCTTGTGCATCTTGTTCCTTGTGTGCTTTTTTTTTTAATACTTGGGCTTATACGAATTCCTCTTTAGCCTATTCTGATAATTCTATTCCAATAGGTTTGTCTTGTGACTGGTCCAGGCCTTCTTGATGGCACTCCTAATGTTCTGCTTCATGTTCCTGCGTAGCTTTATTTGTGTTTCACTCTTCTTCTCTTGGTTTTTCTCTTAGTTTGTCTGCAATCACCACTGTGGTGATATCTTTCTCTGCAAGTTGTTTTGGATTGCTGATGCTTTGCTGGAACTGGTCCAGAATAGGAGCAAGTCATTCTATCTCCCTGCAAATTTGATCTTCCTGCTACTTGAGTTCTTGCACTCTACTACTGCTTGGTTGTTCTAATGAGGTACTAGCTAGTGCGTGAGTGAACTCGTGGATCCATTAATGAATTGACTAAATTAACTTTGTTATCCTTTCGGCTCTGACCTATTTCTTAGCTATTTCCTTGTTGCACATGCTTTCCTAGTCACGCAGGGTTCTTTCCTTATCAAGGAGCTCCTTAAGTTTAGTGTCCCTAGCAATTTCTCCTTCATTGGCCGATTCTTAATCTCAGCCTTCAGTGCCAAGATTTGTAAGTCTACTTGTTGTGCTTGCTTGACAATTTGTTCTACAATCTCATCATCGATGAGATGTTCCCCTATTGCAGCAATTTCTTCCATTTCTTTTGCACAGATACTCTCATCCTTCCTTAGCCGAGAAACAGCTTGAGTTTTCGATTGCTACCTTTGTTGCAGCACTTTAGGGGGCATGCCGGCATGCAGGTTGGTTTCTATCTCCTGGATCTTCTTCTGGAGGTCTACGGTTATCTTGGATAGACATCTCAATTCATGCACCAATTCGACCTCAGCCTTTGCTTCCTTGTCTAAGACTTGCACCACTACCTCCTTTATTGCTTATTCTAGTGAAGCTTGCCTCTGTGCTTGGGCTGCCAAGTCTGCTCGCTGGAAGTTGATAACTTGCTTTCGCTCCCTTACTTTCCTGGTTGCCTTAGGTACTTGAGATGCAGCTGTTTTTCTTGGATTCTAATTTCTATGGCATTGTCCTGTTGAATAGAGTATATCTACGAGAAGGTTAACTTTGAAAATTTTAAAATTAATGTGTCCAAGGTATGGAGACTTGCCTCACTTTCTTCTCCTTTCTTATACAATGCCTCCACAGGAATTTCTATTGTTAGCAGCCAGAGGATTATTGGTGCCGCTAAGGAATCTACTTGGGTGACACCATATGTTTCATCCTGCATGGTGTCTTGCACTTCGGTGATGGTATGTGCAAGCTGGTTAACCTTTGTGGTGATGGTTGCTGTCCAATTGGTTTTCCTGGTCATGAGCTTTCCCAAATTTTTCTCCATTACTTTGGAAACGATGTCATGCAGAAGGGTCAGGTCCTTTTCTGGTATGTCTCTGACATGGAATTGGTTAACCTTCTTCCTCTTGCTATACGAGAAGCTCAATCTATCTTTGTATTCCTCCTCTTGCATGGGATTCTTTCCCCTCTTTTTTCTTGCTCACTTGACACTCAACACCTCATTCACAGCTGGGTTTTCGAGGTCGAAACTGGGTAGGTCTCACTCATCTTCCACTTCATCTTATTGGGAGTCATCTTGGTGCTCCTGTATATTGGTATTGGTGACATATTGTTTTGGGTTCTCTTGTAGATTCCCCTGCAAAACTTGCTGTCCTGCAGGCACCTCCTAATGATGGGTGAGCCATTCCTTAGGCCACTCCTTGATTTCTCAGTCAATATCCGCATCCTTGAGGATGAAGAATGTAAAAAGTGCTTGTTTCTTGGGGTCCCCATGTGGTTGCAAGATGATGTTGTGCTACCCTGCATGTGATTGAATGAATGAATACTTTGCAATCGTTGCAGTATTTAGCCGGTACTATGTGTGCACAATTTTCTGGAGCCTTTCTCCTTGTAGGAAAAATCTAATTCTAGCATCAGCATTGTGCTTGTTTTCCTTATGGTCCCATAGGTTTTGGTAAGGCCTACCGAGGAATTCTATAGGGATATCCATAAGATGGTAGTCCAGTGGTGTAGCCCATACTATGAAGGAAATTAAAATTAACAGCCAGGAGAAGTGAAACTTAGTTGTGGGTTGTTCCTGTGCTTCTCGTGCATCATCCATCAGTTTTTTCAAGAGGAATTGGGACCAGTTAATGTGCAAACCTTGTGCACATTTTTCTAAAAGTTATACTGTAGTGGTCCTACACTCATCCAGCCTCATCTTGTGCAGGACCTTGCTACACAACATCTTTGTTGCCGCTTGTACAACACTATCCTCAATGGAGTTGATGAGAAAACCCTTTCTGCCATGGAGGAGATGGTACTTAGCCTTCATATCATTTTGGCCTATCTTTTCCCCCTCATTATGTAAGTATGGGTTCAATTCGAATCCATGCCACGGTAGACCTGTAATGGCTAAAATCAAGTCCACTGTCACCTCATATGGTTTGTTGAGCCAAAGGTAGCCACCATGGAAGCACATGAGCAGTTTCTTGACATACATTTCGATTGGCCTAGAGTGGTGAAAATGGGGCATAAGGAGCAAGTTTATTATACCAGACTACTCCAATCATGGCACATACTTTAGTGTAGAGACAACGTCTGCATTCGGTGGTTGACGGGATTTTACGGCCATGAATTGATCTCTAGAGATGTCTAGCTTCCAAGTGTCATAGTCTTCAAACTTTAATACCTAAATCTTGGTCATGGTGGAATCTTAGGGTTTTATGACGCCCTCTAGAATAGTGGGTTCTTCTAATAGTTTTGGAATGTTCACCATTACTGCTACGTCATTGGGCTTCCTGGGTGATACATAGGGCAGCTGTAAGTTCTTCTCTTCTTCAGTGAGCTCTGCTTCAGGTGATGATGGTAGAACCGGGTCGGCTCTACGGGATTTGGGTATTTTTTCTATAGGGTCAGAGGAACTTAGGGGTAAGCATTCAATTATTGCACGACGACAAAAACTTGTGCTCCCACTGGTTTAACTAGTGTTTGAGAGGTAGTTAGCTGCATGAGATGACTCCCTTCTTGTGATGGATGTGACGGACTCTAAAACAATTTTTTCATAGTCCTCAGTCTCGATACTACTTTCATATTTTCTTATGTCTTTTCCATCTTCTTGGGTAGCCAAACCGGTTAGAGATATCCTTACTTGAGTGCTCACTATTGCTGAATTATTTTAATGAGTAAGGTCTTCATCTCTAAAGGATGGATCGGTCTATGCAACGGGCTCGACTCTTTGGTTCATTGGCTCTTCAAAGCAATGTAAAGGTTTTACAGTAGAGGGTAAGTACTATTTATAGGCGACAAGTCTTTAAGCTGAATGGACAGAGTGAAGGACCCTCTAGCAGAGCACATGGGGCTGGCCTTTGTACGCTTAAGCTCCATTATGCATTTGTCGCGGCAGTTAAGGGCACTCTACTAGATGGGACTAGAAATCTCGCTGCCATTTTCCTCTGACTTGGTGCTTTAATGCTACTAAACATTTATCGGTGCCAAATATTTTTCAATTTTTCCATGCCCTTCCCAGCTGTCAGTGCCTACTAGTTGTCTATCATTTTTCCGCCAGCTTCCTTTTCCAATTTTTTTTATTTTTTTTGGTGCATCAAGACCTTATGGGACTCTGCCACAGTCATTGCGCTAGGGTTTTAATCGAGTTCCAATGACCATGCTTGCCACTGGTGTTCCATCTAGCTTATGTATTTTTAGTGCACCTACTTTAGTAATGTGCACAACTACATATGGAACTAACTAGTGCATGTTGAGCTTACCCGAATGCTTGAGAAACTTACTATCATACATCAGAACAAGTCCACCCACCTTGAAGTGTTTTGTTGTGATGTGGTGGTCATGCTAGGATTTCTGCTATTGCTTTTCTACATTTTGATGGAAGCTTGCAATAAAACATTCTTCTTTCATTTGAACCAGCTGCGCCAACCTTTCTTCTACAGCACCAATATCTGTCATCTCTATTATTGCAGCAATTCGTAGGCTCCAGACAATGTATTCCATGGGCATGACTGCTTCTTGTCCATATACTAAATGAAAAAAAGTGTATCCAATTAGTCATTTGCATGTTTTTCTATAGGCCCATAATACCGTTGAGACTTTATGGTCCTAGTCATCTCTGTGCACATTGCATACTTTGGTCAATGCATTCTCGAGTACCTTGCTGAATGCCTCAATAGTTCCATTTTCTTGAGGATGGTATGGTGTTTTATTCTTCTGTTGGATTTGGAATTCTACAGCCACTTCAACAATTAGCTTATTTACAAAATGCGTACCTTGGTCGGTAATTGGGATCTTGGGACAACCAAATATTGTGATGACATTCTCAAATAGGAAGTGTGCCACACTTGCAGTAGTAAAATATTTTACAGGTGCCACCTCTACCCATCTTGCCAAGTAATTTGTAGCAGTGATGATATAACACACACTGGTCCGTTTTCTTGGTGGACTAATAGGGCCAACGAAATCCACTTCCCATTTATCAAAGGTTGTAGTGTAAATTATGGTGCAAGTGGCATTTCATCATGTCGTGATGGTTTCCCTATTCTTTGATGCTTATCGCAATTACGATAGTATTTCCTTATATCCATATGTATCTTTGGCCACCAGAGTCCAGCTTCCAAAATCTTGTGCACTGTTGCTTTCTCGTCATAGTGTCCTCTTGACACACCCGCATGTGCTTCAGCCATCAACAACATATATAGCAAATAGCTGCACATCTGGTAAATTATCCTCTAGGCTGGTGGGTTCCTCCCCACTTTCAATACGCGATAAGTGGTCAGGCCTAACATTTAGTCGTCCTAGCTTCACAATGACTTCAAAGTCAAATTTTTGAAATAGGAGGAGCCACCGACAAATTCCCCCCCCTAACACTAGCTTATTGACCAAGTACTTTAGCATAGAATGGTCAGTGAACATTTTGAAGTGTCCACCCAATAGATAAGGCCTAAATTTTTGTAGTACATGGACCATTGAAATCTCTTCCCTTTCAGTTGTAGTATAATTTTTCTCTCTTGTTGATTGTTTCCTACTTGCAAACACGATCAGGTGGTCAATTGAGCCATCTCCTGGTTGGGTTAAAACTATACCAGGTGCAATTGATGATGCATCAACATGTATATGGAATTCTTTTTTCCAATCTAGAAATATTAATATTGGTGCAGTAGCCATTTTACCCTTCAACTTATCCAAGCCCTCCTGGCAGTTTTCAATCCACCTAAACCTGACATCTTTTTTTAGTAGCTTCTCCATTAGGGAAGTTATCTCTTCATACCCTCTTATGAATTTCCGATAATACCTAGTATGTCTCAATGTGGACCTAAGTTGCATGACTAATGTAGGTGGGTGTAAGTCCAGGATAATTGCTACCTTTGTGGGGTTGACCAGGATCCCATCGCGGCATACTACATGGCCCAGTAGTACACCAAATGGTGCACAGAATATACATATTCTCAAGTTCAGTGCAATTTGATACTGGCGACACATTTCCAGCATCATGTGCAAGTTTTCAATATGGTCTCTTACAAGACCAAATACCATCCACTCATCAAAGTATACTTCAAGAAACTTACGAATGCAATCTTTGAAAGAAGATACTACTATTCTGGAAAAATAGCAAGGGCGTTTTTAAGGCCAACGAGCATTACCGTGTATTAGTAGTATTCCCATTATGTTGCAAAGGTTATCTTGTGTCGATATTCTTATTCAATTGGGACTTGATGGTATCCTAAGAACTCATCTATGAATGACTACATTACTTGTCCGCCAAATCTTTCCAAAACCTCATCTGTGAATGGTGTAGGGAATGGATCATGTAAGTAGACATCATTTAGTTTCCTCAGGTCGACACAAATTCTGACTTCACCTGTCGCCTTCTTGTCCTGGATGACTATGGGGCTTGTCCATTCTGACTCTTCAATTGGTTCAATAATTCTTGCCTCCCACATGCGATCCATTTCTACTTTTACTTTCTCCTTATAATGTGGGTTTAATCTGTATGGCTTCTATTTCACTGGTCTTGCATCAGGTTTGAGTGGAATTTTCATTTCACCCAAATCCCCTACTATCCCCTTCATTTCCCTGAAGTTTGTCGGGAATAGGTCTTGAAATTCATGTAATAGATCGGTGATTTTGGCTACTTTTTCTTCATCCCAGTAGTCTCCAATGTCAAAAAAATTCAGATTTTCCTCCGATCCAATGTTAACCTTTTTGATCTTTAGTGGCTTAACAAACTGCTCACTAGAAATGTCGCTTCCTTCTACCTTGCGTAATCCTTCCGATTCTGGAATATTGATGTTGGTTGAATCATCATCTGGGTCTCCAGAGAGATTATAGCATGTCATCCAATGTTGGACTGTCTCATAGTATTGGTGGGAATGCGCAGCACAAGGTTGAGAATACACAATCTCTAGTGGGATCTCAGCGAATATTTTCTCCTTGATAGTTTTAAACGCAATATCAACTGTAGGTTGCTCGTCCATGAACTGGAATGTGTAAGTGAATTTCTACACAACTTCTTTCCATTCCCTTATTTCCTCATGCAGCTCCATAGATGCATACCAACCTCGTGGTGTCGTCTCAAGAGTATGGATGAAATGGTGAAGCAATTCTTGGAGAAGTAGCTTGAGAATGTTGTGGAACATTGTTCTAAGTGTTCAACAGGGTCTGGTAACCCTGTATATCTTTGGGTCATTGTTGTAATTTCATCCCTAAACCTTACTTCTAACAACCTTCTACACTATGACCATTCAATTATGGTGTTCTTATGCATACCCCACCATCGTGCAGGCGTAGCTTTCAATGAGAAGTCTAATGCATAAATTTGTTGTGGCTCTATTACGAATTATTCAAATTCAGTCAAGAACACTGTCAAGTTAGGAAGTCCTTCATATGTGGGTAGTGGTCGTGAGTGAGTTCCTACTGGTCTGAAAAACTTAGTTATCTTGGCACATTTTCTTGAAGAGACTTCATGCAATTGGTTCTGCCACTTTTCTAGTGGCTCTCCTGAGTCTAATGTACATGAACTCTCACATTTCCAACTTAGGATACCATATGCAGTAGGATTAATATAGTCTTCCTGAAGGGTGGTTATATTGTATATGGTGTCAAGGTGGTCACCATGCCCTTCATTGAACACTGGTTCAACGTACCTTGGCCCTTCTAGCGGGTCAAGGGATGCAACGACCCGCATCTCATCATCTTCAAATGATAGGATCCTTCTTTTTAAATTTATAATCATTTGGTTTTCCATTTCCTAATAAATCCCAAGCAGTGTGGGATATGGGGTAGTATCATCTACTATATTTATGACTTTGAAGTCCACAAAAGTGCTTAATCCTTCAATATCCACTTGAACTTAACTCAGCCTACCAATAGGGAGGACCTTTTCTTTATTTGCAAGCCTTAATTTAATGAGGGACCTATCTAAGGGTGGCTTGCCCATTATTTCCCACATCTGGTGTGTTAAAATGTTGACATCAGAGACCAGGTCGAGGATGATATAGTCCATATCATAATCACCAATTTGTACAGTTATCCTAAGTTCTCGCCCTATCTTGAGCTTGGTATTGATACTGTTAACCTTGTTTGACTGAGGGTATCCCTGCAGAATTATTTCGATGAATGATTCTAGTTCTGGAAGTGCTTCCTTATCCTTGATTAGCACTAAACAACTTAACAAGAAAGGTTTAAGTTTACTAAGGTTATCTTTGTTCTTGTCTGTAATTCGTTGTGCAAATATCTTCTGGAATATCTCAGGCATATATTTCACTTGGCCCGAGGTAGATGGATTCTCTACACCGATGAACTTTGGGCACACATCGATGAATATGCGCTTTTGTTCTTGAACGTCAATTGGTGCTTTTTTCTTTGCGACAAGTTTCACTTGGGGTTGTGTGTGCATCATAGGTTCTATCTACGTAGCTTGGTATGCACCTATCATAGCACCTCCCCTCGTGGCCACTGCCACATTTGGTTCTCGTGGTTCGGTGACTATCTTTTGTATGTTGATATTCATTGGATTTTTATCATTCAAGGTAGCATTATATTAGGATATTTAACTGAGAGAATACAAAGCACAACAATCAAACACAAGAGACAATGAACACAATGTTTTTCCTTAGGGAAACCACAAAAGGAGAAAACCCCACAACTTCCTCAAAGATATAATCGGCACCAAAATTAAAACCCTAAAATAGTAAGATGATCTCCCGACAGCAGTAGTATATTTCTTTCTAGCCTTGCAACTTCTTCTCCCTAAGTTATGTGATACAACTGAGTGTGAGTGAGTGTGTGTTAAATAGAGAGGCTCACTCTCTATTTATACTAATTCCCAACTTGACAATAACTCACTAGGGCCGACCTCACTGGGATAGTCTAATAACCCTAGGGCCCCACAACTACGGTGACTTTAACCCTTGATCAATAGGAAGGTTACCCATAATGACTTGACATGACTTGTTTACATTATAGAAACTCCTGATCGGAACATTAGGGCATGACATGATCAATTACATTACAAACACTTCCCGGAATAAGCATCGAGGTACAATACATAAGATATACAAGTGAATACATTCCGAAGTTACAATTACATCAACACTCCCTCTTAACTAGGAAGGTATTCTCTCGACACAATTTATCNAATCATCATCAAGCTCTCACCATATTCATCTTCAAGTCATATTCTTCTTCAATTCATCTTCATCACTAGATCTGGATCATCACTCGATCTGGATCATCTTTGGTTCTGAAACATCTCTGCTGGATCATCATCACAGGTGCTATCTCTTCATTCTTCTCGTCACAGGAAGTTCTACAAAGCCGGCAATTTTTCATGCTGGTTGTAGGCCTAGCCTCCATGCAGGTCTTCTTCAGCACTTATATCTGACCCTAAGTCATAATGTCCCACCCAACACTTACATATGACCATGAGAGGAACACATCCAACACCATGTCAAAAAGGCACACCCAACAGTCACATCTGACCATGAGAGGAACCGATCCAATCATCTATGTTAGAAAATCCCAGTACTCACATCTGACCATGAGAGGAACCAATCCAGTCATCTATGTTGACAGGACCAGCACTTACATTCAACCATGCGAGGAACCAATCCAACCTACATGTCGAAAGGGCTCTACACTTACATCTGATCATGTAGGAACCAATCCCATAGTCACATTAGAATGGCTATGCACTTGTATCTAATCATGTAGGAACCAATCCTACAGTCACATTATAATGGCCCTCAATCCCAGACTGAGTATTCCTGGTAACTAACCAGGTGCCTCCATTCTCCTAGAGAATGGCATCTCAGCACCAAGCTGAGTATTCTTGGTAACTGATTAGGTGCTTCTATTCAAAGAATGTCATTCAACACTTATATCTGATCATGTAGGAACTAATCCTATAGTCACATCAGAATGGATTAACACTCATATCTAACATGGAAGGATCCAATCCTTTCACCATGATAGAATGGCTCAGCCCTTACATCTGACTATCGAAGGAACCAATCCTCTCACTAGGTCAGAATGGTTCACAGAATCATCACTTCCCCTTGGAGGGAACCTCGATCTGGAGAACACCAAGATTCTCCCTAAAGTACTCAAACTTCACTCTGGCCAATGGCTTAGTCAACACATCAGCTATATGTTCGTCCGTCACAACATACTGGAGCTTTATTGCTCCTCTCTACACCATATCCCTGATATAATGATATTTTATCTCGATATGCTTCTACTTGTCATTGAACATTGGGTTCTTTGACAAATTCACACCACTTAGGTTGTTGCAATATATAAAAGTAGCATCCAACTAGAGATCAAATAAATAAGATAGTAGCTTCCTCAGCCATACTGCCTCACAACTAGCTAAACAAGCTGTGACATACTCTGCTTCAGCTGTACTCAGTTCCACATAGGATATCTTCCTGTTAAACCAAGAGATCGCACCTGAGCCTATACTGAAGAAACACCCTGAAGTGCTCTTCCTATCGATGGCAGTTCTTGCCCAATCTGAATCAACATAAACCTCCAGGTTAATCTTCTGATTCACCTCGTACTTGAGCCCATAATCAACTGTACTCCTTTGGTACCTCATAATATGCTTTGCAGCAATCAAGTGAACATGTCTCAGATCTATCATGAACTAGCTCAAGGTGTTCACAGAAAAGCAAATATCTGGTCTCATGTTCATCAGGTACATCATGGACCCAATCATCTTACAATACATCGTAGAATCAACTAGTTATGATGAAGCATCACTCAATAGCTTCAGGTTTGATGCCATAGGTGTGGCCATGGCCTTGCAATCCATCATCCTGAATCTCTTTAGGATCTCTACTACATACTTCGCTTGTTCAAGGAATATTCCATCCACATTCTTCCACACCTCAATGCCTAGAAAATAGTGCAACATACCCAATTCCTTCATTTAAAAATCAAAAGCAAGCTTCATCTTCGTATCAGCAATCATCCCATCCATACTTGTTACAAAAACATCATATACATATAGTAGGAGTATTACTGGGTTACCATCTTCAACCTTGTAGTAAAGGTTGGAATCTGCTTTACTTTTAGTAAAGCCTAAACTGGACAGAAAGCCATCAATTCTTCCGTACCATGTCCTGGGTGCTTGTTTCAAACCGTACATGGCTTTATTCAATCTACACACATGAGACTCCCTGTCGCGTGTCTCAAAACCATGTGGCTTCTCTACATACACTTCCTCTTCCACCACACCATTTAAGAAAGCAATCTTGACATCCATTTGGTGTATCTTCCATTTCATCACTGTAGCCAGAGCATGTACTGATCTGATGGAAATGTATTTGGCTACAGGTGCAAAAGTTTCTTCATAATCTATTCCTTCTTTCTATGAGAATCCACAATCTATGAATCTTTCTTTATATTTCTCTATGCTTCCATCTGCAGCATGCTTGATCTTATATATCCATTTGGAAGTTACAATAGACTTCCCTTCTAGTCTTGGGAAAACATCCCAAACATCATTCTTCATGATTGATTGATACTATTCGATCATAGCATCCTTCCATTCTTTCCTTTATGCCGCTTCTTCATAGTTGGAAGGTTCTTTATCGATGAAGTCACATAATAAAGCTACATACCTGAAGCAGGACCTGGTCCTCTTTCTTTCTCTGTGATTCTCTTCTGAAGCCCCATATCTTTCTACACCTTGGATAGCTTCTCATACCCAAGCAGGTTTCTTCTTGTGAGGATTCTCCTCCTAAGGCGGATCTACATGTTCTTGAGGTTCTTCTAATTCTCGATCTTCTTCTTGAATTTCTTCGTTCATGGTTGTGTCATGAATTTTGGGTGCTTCTGTTTCTTCAGGATCTTCAGCAGGTATCTTTCTGGATTTTTTGTAAGCTGAGTCTTCGTCAAATGTTACCTCTCTACTGATGTTGATCTTATTGAATCCTGGGAAGTATATTCTGTAAGCCTTCGAGCTTTCAGAGTATCCCATAAATATACCCTTCTTTCCTGAAGGATCTAACTTTGTCCTCTTTTCTTTCAGAATGTGTATGCATACTGGACAGCTGAATATTTTGAGATGGCTGACCTCTAGTTTCTTGCCAAAAAATACTTCTTTAGGTGTCTTGTTCTCGAGTACTCTGTGTGTAGTATGGTTCTATACATACACAGCTGTTTTGGCAGCTTCTTCCCATAGATGCATGGGAATATCTTGATCATGAAGCATTTCTCTTGCAGCTTCCATGATTGTTCTATTCTTCCTTTCTGCAACCCCATTATGTTGTGGATTATATGGAGTGGATAACTCCCTCTTAATCTTTGAATCTTTGCATAACTCTTTGAATTCATTTGATGTGCATTCTCCGCCATTATCTGATTGAAAGGTATTGATCTTGTTTTTAGTGTGCTTCTGGATCAATGATTTGAATTCCTTGAATTTGCTGAATAATTCATCTTTATTCTTCATAAATTATATCCATTTCTTCCTAGAAAAATCATCAATAAAATAAACATAGTATACATACCCACTTAAAGAACTGGATGACATTGGACCGCATACATCGGAGTGACTGATTTCCAAGATTCCTTTTGCTTTGCTTTTGCTACTTATAAATGTCTTCTTTGTGTTCTTTCCTTTTCAACATCCCTTGCTGACTCCTTCATGTTTTGACTGCATTTCTGGAAGTCCTTCAACAACTTTTCTTGCAAGGGGTAGTGCTTTGTAGTGTACATGTGCAAGCCTTCTATGCCAAAGTTCGTTTGGCTCTACAGAGTCATGAGCCAAAGCTTGTTCTGGTTGGTCCTTCAATTTGTATAATCCTCCTTCTCGTTCTCCAATTGCTATGGCATCGTCAATAATCTTTCCTCTTGGCCACATGAGTACTTGGCCATCTACAAATGCAACCCTCATGCCTTTTGCATCTAGTGCCGATAAGGAGAGAATATTCTTCTTTAGTCTTGGTACAAACAAGACATCCTTCATTTTCATAGACTTTCCAGAGTCTAGCTTGTACGAGGATTCACCACTACCTTTTATGGAATACTGGTAGTCATCCTCAAGTTTCACCTTATGGGGTGAATTATGTTCAGATAATTTCTCAAAGGATTCCTTGAATCCTATCATGTTTATGGAAGCCCCACTGTCAATAAGCCAGTATTTGCTTCCATGTGTGATAGTTCCCATGAGAGTGGAGATCAGAACATATTCTTCATCACTTAAAGAATCTTCACTTTCTTGTTTTACTCTCTTTATGGGAGGATCATCATCCTTAGCAGTGTGAGAATGATGTGTTCTTTTGGAGTTCTTCTTCTTCTTAGATCCATTCTTATTCATGGGAAAATTTCTAGAAAAGTGTCCTCTTTCATCACATGTACAGCATCTGAGTTTGGATAGATCCTTGTTTTTTTTTACAAAATTATCTTTTTGATGAGAATGATTACCTTGGTGATGATGATTTTCCCTTAGTCCTTTCTTGGAGTGTACTGTGAGAGCTTGATCTTCATTTCCCATCTTTTCTTCTTGAGCTACTATTCAAGCTTCTTCTTGTGATCATTCTTCCCACAGTCTAGTGAACTTGATTAGCTTCTTTCTAGCACAGATTCCTTGGAGGAAAGAATCCCATGATCTAGGGAGACCATTCAAGGTTTTCATCACAATTTCTGCATTCTCCATTTCTTCATACACTCCTTCAAGTTGTTCTTTGATCTAGGAGACCCTTGTAAAGTATGACTGTATGGTCTCCTCATTATGGATCATTACATTCTTCAACTAGTTCCTCAAAGTAATCTTCGGGTTTATGTTCTTCCCTTCAAACAGTTTGGTCATGGCATCAAACATAGCTTTAAGTGTCTTGAGGGAGGACACCTATGGTATGAGGTGATCCTTGATTGAATCAGCAATAATCCTCTTAGCCATGAACAATTTCTTCTTATGTAAGGCCTTAGCCTCATCTTCCTTTGGAATTGGAACCTCCTCATTGATGTAGGAGTCCAACTCATTTTCTTCCAGGACCAGGGAGATCCTATACTTCCAAGCTTGGAAGTTAGTATCTCCCTCAATATTTTCATCAATATTGGTATGATGAGACATCTTAACTGAGAATATCAAATGGAAATACAAATTATTTAGATCTTACCAGGTTAAGATGTCAGATCTGGATCTGGAGCCGAATTTATGCAGTGCTGGTTCAGGAGCATATTAGGGTTTGAATTTCCTGAAGTTTTGTCCAACCAAAAACTTTAATCTTGATCTATAAAATTCAATTTTGAGGAGGATATCAATCCAGGATTGGGATCACTAAAAAAAATCACTTCTATGGAAAGCCCTAATTTCTAGCAGCAGTGTCCAGTCAAAACTGAAAATGGTCAGAATTGGATTCTGCTTTGATAGAAAGATGTGCCTTGGAGATGAGAGTCATCCCAACCTTGTTTTGCTGAAAATTTGTGGAGAGAGATCCAAAAAGTAGGAAGCCCTAGTTTCTGTAGCTGCACAGTGTCTTCTTCTTAGGTTAGCTCTGATACCATGTTAGCTTTTTATCATTCAAGCTAGTATTATATTAGGATCTTTAACTAAGAGAATAACAAGCACACTAGTCAAACTCAAGAGACAATGAACACAATTCTTTTCCTCGAGGAAACCATAAATGGAGAAAACCCCACAACTTCCTGAGATAGAATCAACACCAAAATTAAAACCCCAAAATAGTAAGATGATCTCCTGACAATAGTAGTCTCTTTCTTTCTATCCCCAGCAACTTATTCTCCCTCAGCTATGCACTACAACTAAGTGTGAGTGAGTGTGTGTTAAATAGAGAGGCTCACTCTCTATTTATACTATATCATGATTTGATAATAACTTGCTAGGGACAACTTCACTAGGAGAGTATAATAACCCTAGGGCCCCACAACTGTGGGGACTTTAACCCTTGATTAATAGGAGGGTTACCCACAATGACTTAACATGAATTGTTTACATTATAGAAACTCTCGATCAGAATATCGGTGCATGACATGACTCAATTACATTACAAATACTTCCCAGAATAAACATCGTGGTACAATACATAATACATACAAGTGAATACATTCTGAAGTTACAATTACATCAACAATATTAGTGTTTGGGTTGGGAGCATTCGGCTCAGGATTTGGTGCAAGGTTTCATACTGGGTTGGCTACTAGAAGCATTCGATATTTCCATCAAGCGATGAGTTGCGGGCATTGCTCCAAATTGTGATCCTTCCTGCAATATGAGCAAGTCCTTGCAGGTTCTGGGAAGTCCCTAGCATAATGCCTTGGTACTCCACAATTGTAACATACAACTGGCCCTCTCCCTCGGCCAAATCCTCCTCCTCCCCAGCCCCTATAATTTCCACCCCTCCTTTGAGGTGGTTGTAATAGGTATTGTTGTTTCTAGTATTTCTATTGGTATAAGTTATACGGGGTTGTATTCTAAAAATGTGGTGCCATCTGAAACTGTTGCAGGGGAATTGAGGTGCGGCCTGAAACTGTCGAGTAGCCTAGAACTGAGGTGTGGTCTGTTGAATATTTACTTGCTCCTAAGTATTCATCAAATATGCATCTACCATTTTTTTTATAATAATCAACCCATAGTTACCTACCTTAGACATTAATTAGACCATTTTTTTCTTATTTTCCTAGTTTCCTATATTCCACTCTATGCAAGTTGTCTTCCACATGCCGTAGAAGTCAAAATTGATAAAACTGAGTCATGGAGCACTTGGGAAACCTCCTGGAAACCATATTTAGCATGTCTACTTTATTCCAAATCCTCCAAAGTGCATATCTGCTTTTCTTGCTAACTTGTCTGTTTTATTGAGAAATAAGGCAAAAGGGAAAGTAAGACTAGGTGTAGTTGACTTGTTTTTTTCCCTCATCATCCTCCATTGTTTTATTCTAATAAAATAATGTATGAGTTGTATTTCCTTCCCTTATTATCTTGCCTACTTGAATTTTTCAATTCGTGAGCCTCTAAGTGGATTTGGAAACTGCTTTATGCACTTATGGGGGATTTGACTAGATTTAGTAAGCCTACTTTTTGACTATTTAGAATGACATCCTTATGCATTTGAATATCTCATGTAATTATATATTGCAGCATCCTATGACTTCATAAGTTTGGCTATTGTACACTTATTCAATACAGATTAGTGTTATGCTCCAATTTCAGTCTCCGTTGTGTGTAAATTTGCATGTTTGGTTAGAAATTTTGTGAGTGCAATTGTTCTATCACTTGGGTTCAATTTACACATGGTATTAAATCCTTTTTAGATCGATTTATATCCTTCCATTTTTCTATTGCAAGTTCGACATCTTGACTGGGAGCATATTCTGCTGACTGAAGGGCATAGTTTTTGAGCTATGGATTAATCTCAGAAGATCATCTTGAATCCATTTAATTTCTTTGAATGGAAAGTAGATATGGAGATACTGTTGAGAGTGAAAGGTCTCTACAGGGTGAATTTGGAAACTGAGGCAGAGCCCAATGCAGTTCCAGAGAAAATTAAATGGCACAACAGGAGGGATGAGGCCTATGGTCTTCTGTGTCTGAGCATATCAAGAGGCCTCCTCTTTGATCTTGGTGGATTGACATCACCTAATGAAGTGTAGTAGAATATTGTATAGATTTTTGGTAAGACAAATGAAATGAGAGGACATCAAATCAATAATGAATTGATCTCTTTGAGTCCCAGCAGCTTCGAATCCCTACAACTCTACTTTTCCAAGTTTAAAGCCCTTGTTTTACAGCTAAAACAGTGTGGAATTGAAAAGAAGGAAGAGAAAATAGTTTTGGCCATACTTTCAAATCTTGGCCTTGACTATTCAGTGTTTTTTTTTAACCTTCCATGCCACAAAGTTGACAGCTCAATCCTGGAAGATGACTAAGCTTGCATAGTTCATGGAATCCCTTACACAAGAACAAGATAAATTGGTCATGATGGGCACCATCAAAACTTCCAAAGACCAAGATTTGGTTGCTGGAAATTAGAGGGTGAATTCAAAAGGAAAGAATAAAGCTAAGAAGCCACCTAAGCAAAAGAGAGACAAGAACAAGACTCAAGAGGAGTCCCAAGGCTCCAAGAAGAACTTCCATAAGAAGAAGAACAAAGGAGAAATGAGCAAGTGCGCATACTGTAGTAAGGGCTATCATCCTGAAAGCTCCTACATGAAGAAGAAAATTGACATGTTGACCCAAATCTTGGAGAAGAATAACATCTCCCTTCCTAATTGCTCAAAGAAGAAGGAAGGAGGATCAAATTCAGATGACAGAGAGAGAGTACATGCTTTGGTTGCTGGCACATCAAGCTCACCTATCTTCATCATAGATTCTAGAGCTTCAATACATATGGTTTTGACCAAGGAAGCATTCTCCTCTCTTGACATGTCGAAAGGTCCACCAATAGTGCTGGGAGATGACTCTCTCACTGATAGTTTGGGGAAAGGAAGGATTGATCTTGACCATGGTAAGTTCAGTAATGTATTGTATGTTCCAGGTCTTTCCTCTAACCTCTTGTCAGTGTATCAAATCACTCACAAATGGTCTCCAAAGAAGTTCATATTATCCCCTGATGATGTTGAGATCACAAATATCTCAAATGGTAAAGTCATTGCAAAAGGAGTTGTAGACCACACTTCAAAGGTATACATGTTTTCACACTTTCTACCCTACTCAAACCCCTCTGCTCTTTTAATTCATGCTAATCAGGAAAGCAAGCTTTGGTATGAAATATTTGGCCATCTCAACTATAAGTATATTTCTGATCTAAGTGAAAAATAAATGGTCATAGGGTTACCAAAGATTAAGTTTTCTAAGGGAGTCTATCAAGGTTGTATCCTAGGAAAACACCCAGAGCATAAATTTGAGAGAGCTAGTCATGAGAGAACCTCTATACCTCTTTAGTTGATCCACAATGATGTTACTGGTCCATTTCCTCATATGTCAATGATTCAAGCCAAATATTAATTGAACTTCATAGATGAATTTTCCAGGTATCGTTGGGTTTACTTCCTAAAACACAAGTCTGAAGTTTTTGACCTCTTGAAAGTCCTTAAGGCCTTGGTTGAAAACCAGTCTGGGAGGAGACTCAAGATCCTTAGATATGACAATGGTGGTGAGTATGTAAATTTTGAGTTCATTCAATATTGTAAATATTCAGGTATTCATATGTAGCATTCAATCCCTTACACACCACAGCAAAATGGTGTTGCTGAGAGAAAGAACAGATCATTGAAGGAGATCGAAACATGTATGATGGAGGCTAAGAATTTGCCACCAAAGTTTTGGGCCTAGGGTATAAAATATGAATCCTATGTCTAGAATATGGTTCCTCATAAACATCTTTATGGTATGACTCCTTTCGAAGCTTGGAGTGGGCACAAGCCAGATGTGACCCATTTCAGGATTTTTGGCTCAAAGGCTTGGGATAGAATTCCAACTAAAAAGAGAAAGGCTTTGCAGCCCCAAAACAAAGAGTGCTTATTTGTTGGGTATTATAAATATTCAAAAGGGTACAAGTTTATAAACTTGAGCACAAACAAACCCTTCATTGAAAGGAGTGTCCAGTTCCAAGAAGAGCCTTTAGCAGCAGTTGAAGTTGGAGAGTCTTCTTCACCACCAGAACCATTGAATGTAAGTGGAGAGCCAAATGAGTTTGCTGATTCTGATATGTATGATAATGATGATTTAATTGCAGACCATATAATTCCTACAAGACCAAAATGGATATGAAATACCATTCATGTAGATGGGGAACTAGCTGGAAATCCTAGTGATCCTAGGAGGACTAGATCTCAGTTTGAGAGTGCCCTGTGTATGAAAAACCATTTGTTTGTATAGAAGTGCTATCCGATGGTCGAATCAGACCCACAGAAATATGAATATGTAGCACATGATACAATATGGCAAACAGCCATGAAAGATAATTCAGCTCACTCCAAAAGAACAACACTTGAGAACTAGTTGATCTTCCCCCAGGGAGGAAGCTAGTTCAATGTAAGTGGGTTTTCAAAACTAAGTTTGCTGCTGATGGTTCAAATTTGAAATATAAAGAAATATTGGTATCCAAGGGATACTCATAGGTACATGGTATTGACTACAATGAAACCTTTGCACTAGTGGTAAAGATGGACTCCATAAGGCTAGCCTTAGCCATTGCAGCTTTGAAGCAGTGGGAGGTACATCACATGGATGTGAAGTGTTCTTTCCTAAATGGGGATATTACTGAAGATATTTACATGCAGCATCCTCAAGGGTTTTTTTCTAATCCATATTTTGTGCACAGGTTAGAGAAATCATTGTATGGGCTCAAGCAATCCCCTAGGGCTTGGTATGCCAAGATTGATGGCTTTCTACTGTCATTGAGTTTTGTTTGATGCAAGTCTATTCCTAATATTTATTTGAATCTGATTCATGGTTCTTTGATGATTATTGTATTGTATGTGGATGAAATTCTGATTACAAGAAGTTCAAAGAAAGAGATTGGCTGCTTGAAGGATGCAATGAACCATGCATTTTCTATGACTGATTTGGGGTTGTTGAGCCAATTCTTGGGTCTCGAAATTGCTCAATCGCAACATGGAATAAAAGTACATCAGTACAAGAATGCTTTATATTTTCTGAAAAAGTTTAACATGAAATATTGCAATCTAAGCAAGACTCCCTTCCTTTCAGGAGTTAAGGTTGAAGAAGCAGGTTCTTATCCTATGGTAAATAATACACTGTATAGGCAGTTGATTGGGTGTTTGCTTTATCTTACACACACTTGACCTGATATTTCTTATGCAGTAAGTGCAGATTCAAGATACATGGATCAACCTCATGAGATCCATTGGAGAGCATCCAAAAGGATACTTAACTTTGTTCAAGGAACAAGAACTCACGGGATCTTCTACAAAGATAAATCTGATCTTGATTTGATTGGGTTTACTGACAGTGATTAGGTAGGTGACAACATAAATCAAAATTCATGCTTGCAAAAGGACCAATCAGCTAGTCAAGAAAGAAACAGAGTGCCATAGCACTCTCATCTACAGAAGCAGAGTATAGAGGAGTTGTAAATGCAGCAACTCAAAGTTTATGGTTGCAGGGAATACTTGGTGAGTGTGTCTTCAAATCAGATTTTTCAACTATTATCTATTGTGATAATTAGAGTACCATTTGATTCTACAATGATGTATTTTAGAGACATAGAACCAAACACATTGAGATCCATATGCACTACATCAGACAGCTTGTGCATGATGGCACCATTCACCTACTCTTATGTGCATCTTCAAAACAAGTAGCATACATCTTCACCAATTTTTTTTGTGAGAAGACATTCAAAAATCTCAAATCACTATTGGGGATTTACTGATCATGTCATGAAGCATGATTGATGACAATATTTTCAAATTTTGTTTTATTGTTCATGTTTAAGGGAGGATTTTCCCACCGGGTTTTTGCCTCTTTCCTTGGTTAAATGGACATGCACTATGTAAAGGGTGATTAAGCCTTATTTATAGGCCCTATAGTTTTATGATATTTAGTCATAAATTCAGGCTTAAGTGGGGGTGTTAGAATAATCTACCCATAGTTACTTACCTTAGACATTAATTAATCCATTTTTGTCTTATTTGCCTAGTTTCCTAAATTCCACTCTATGCAAGTTGTCTTCCACATGCCATAGAAGTAAAAATTGATAAAAATGAGTCATGGAGCACTTGGGAAACCTCTAGGAAACCATATTTAGCATGCATTATTTATTTCAGATCCTCCAAAGCACATATTTTCTTTTTTTTCTTTGTCTGTTTTGTTGAGAAATAAGGCAAAAGGGAAAGTAAGAGTAGGTGTAGTTGAATTGTTTTTTTCCCTCATCATCCTCCATTATTTTCTCCTAATAAAAGTATGTATGATTTGTCTTTCCATCCCTTATTATCTTTACTACTTGACTTTTCCAATTCGTGAGCCTCTAAGTGGATTTGGAAACTGCTTTATGCACCTATGGGGGATTTGACTAGATTTAGTAAGCCTACGTTTTGACTATTTCAAATGGAATCCTTATGAATTTGAATCTCTCATGTAATTATATATTGCAGCAGATTATGACTTCATAAGGTTGGATATTGTACACTTATTCAATACAGATTAGTGTTATGCTCCAATTTTAGTCTCCTTTGTGTGTAAATTTGCATGTTTGATTAGCAATATTGTGAGTGAAATTGTTCTATCACTTGGGTTCAATTGCCACATTTTTATCCCTCATGAGTTGGTAGGTCCTACAATCCATTTCATCATGGCCTATAGATTTACAAAATTTACAATATAGATTGGTTGGTGTACATATCGTCTTGTGCATGAATAGGAAATCTGCGTCCCGATGTCCTCTTGTTTGGCATATATTGCACCAGGGTAATCCTTAGCTATTCAAATTTTTTTTCCCACCAGATGAGACATAGTTCATATATGTTGGGCATTCATATTTGGTATGTTCCTTGATTCGGCATCGTGTACACTAGAGGTCTTCATGTGCTTCTTTTCCCCTTTTCATATCTTGGATTTGAATAGTTAGATTACCCAATTGAGACTAAATTTGTATCATTCCTGTGGCACCGTCCCCAATGGGTGAAGCCTCTATATTCATTTCTAAATCCAATGCCTCCTTATGCATTGTGATCCTTTGATGCATGAGTGGTCCTATTATGTGTCAATAGCACAACAATAAACCACTCTTTATGCTGCACATCTGACATCTAGAAACTGACCTTAGCCATTAGCATTTTGAACCACTGGTTAAAGTCCCATACCATTTCTGCTGGAGCCTTCTTAATCTACTTGATATTGGTAATACATTGGGACTCCAATTGGGGCTTTCAGAACTCTGAGATCATTGCTCTCTAAATCTCCTCAAGAGTCTTTTGGGGGGTTCCCACTGGTGCAGCACAAAATTTCATGAACCAATCCAAGGCACGACCCCTTAAAGTCACGATCCTATATGCCTTCTTTATATCGACATTATGTACTAAGCGTACCATCTAGAAATCTTCACAAAGGAACTAATGTTGTTCTGGGTCTTCTGTTCCATTCCCATTAAAGGTGGGTAGTCTAACATCTGTCCCCACCATTAGGGTGGCACTGGAATTGTTCACTGGATTCCCTAAATTTGTAGGATTTATTGGGATCGCTCCTTGCACAACAATCCCGACACTAGGACTGTTACTTTTCATAAGTGGTTCAAGCGAGGAATTTCTAGATCTCTCTCTAGGGGATCTCTTTGGAATACTGTAGTCACGTCCTATTCTTGGTGATTCTGCAGACCCTCCTGATTCTGCTCTCTCAGAAATTGGGCTATACTCCTCCTCTTCTTCCTAGGATCCTTCATCTAGGTATGACTTGCATCCATATTCACCCTCCCTATGAAAGCTGTAGGCCCTCCTTTCTCGTGTTACCTTTCTCCTCTTTCCTAACCAGAGCCTTCTTCTGCTTCTCAAGAATCCAGTGCCTAACTCATCGTCAAAAATTCCCGGGAACATCTCCTCTTACTAACTTCCATATTACTCCTAGCTCTTACACAACATATCCATTCCACAAAACCGTGTGTCTCAATCACTACGACAGTCTCCCTATCCATTTCCTTGCACTCGCCCATATTTCGTTGGCCTCTTCTTATGTGAACATCAACATTTTAGCATCCATCCAGTCTTCCTTATTCTCCTTTGTTGGGTGCCACTGCATATCCCTGATTTAATCAATAGGGTCCCGGCAATGGAACAATTTGTTGGCCACTTTTTCCCACTCGTGGGACCCAGGTTCTGTGTAGCCTGCCAATCCAACAAATACCCAAAACATGGGCCCGATAGAGTAAGCCCCATCAGCAACACCTGCAAAGCAGGTGCAGTCTCACTTGAGATATCTCATAGATGGGTAACGACCCGAACCATGTTTCCGCAATTGTCAAGGGAGTATAGTCCCTTGGCTCGCAACCAAGGTGCTCAATGAAGGTAGCAGGATGGCTGGAAAAAGAAGTCATTTCTGTGCGACGGAGCACAAAGATATGTCATCACACATGACCTGACCTTATTTTCCACCTCGCAACTGGCGCAACTTGTGCAGTGTAGCTAATTCATGTCAATCGGCTCTACAACTTAAGTTGGGATTCATAACAGGAATCATACATAATGATATATATACAAATTCAATTCAACAATGCATTATGTTCATTTATTTACCAATTGCAAGAAACTAACAGAGAATCAAGCACATTCAACATTATACGGAAATCAACTAATAATCAATCACATAAACATTCACCACATTAACCATTCATTCAGACACAAGAATTAACGTGGAAACCCATCTAGGAAAAGCCACCAAGGTGCTCTTCATCTAGCATGAGAAAGGATATAGCACCTTGCAATCTGTGAGATGTAGAATGATCTTGAGATATGTCTTTAAGGTCAAACTTATGGTTCTCATGCCCTATATCTTATTTCTCTTAATCTACTTCTAATACCTACAAATCTACACACAGCATGGATCAAATTCCCTAACATCTATATCGCTCTAGCAGAGCTCTCCCATTGCACTACTGAAACTGCTTCCTACAGATTCCTGATTACCCTAATCTTAGATCTATTTCCTACAACTATATACAAATCTCATCTATCAAACCTATTTCATAATTTCTTCTAAAAAAAAAGCAACCTTCTAACTATTAAATCTCTCCTATTTATATTATTTTCCATGACCACACCGGGTCGACTGCTTACAGGAAGTCTGTTAACTATCACCAATAGCTGCCCCCCAGGCTACAGATGTGGTAATCATGACTCAACATGAGGCACTAACATCCTTACTTATAGCATGCTTCCACTCATGTGGCATCCATCGACTTAAGCCAACTTCCTCACCCACGACGACCTTGTTGCTTTCTGGTCATTTTCCCCTTCTGCGGTTCCACACTTTCCTTTCATTTTCCATGTGCCTCTCTGTTCTACCTTTGTGGGACCTTTATTTCCTTTGTGACCTTCCTTTGCTTCTATCACACGCAAGGCACATTTTATTCAGTTGTGCATGCGAGTTTCTTTCCTACACTCCTTTCCCAGGACAACAATATGTTGTATTCCCTGGAGGCCATGGCACCCATGGTATTCAATTGTGCTGAGGCACTACTACTTGTGTTCAAATATCGGCTGACAAAATGTCGGCAAGGATATTTGAAATAGTTTGGGTAAGGGACCATCCTAGCATGCTTCTTCTTTGAGAGGGTACCTCTCCTAAGGCCTCAAGTGGTATTCACAGATGTTAGAGGTAGAGACCCCTACATGCTTTGGTGGGTGGAGATCATGGCTTGCACAGGAGGTGGTGGGGCCAAGGTCAAATTTGAGGCTCCCTTCTTCCATTGGTTGAGTGATCAGATCCTCATGATTGAGGATTATTCCTATGCAGGGACCAACTTCATAGGGGATCTCGTTCTACCACTACCACCTAGCGCTTAGTGGGGTGACATCGGTAAGAAGCAATACTCAAGATGTTGATTATGTTTTTATACTTTTATGTTTTATGATTTTTATGGATGATAACAAGATATAATATTTGCATGCAGGTTTTGGTGATGCATGGCCTGGGGGATCCTCCCCAATGGATAGGAGAGCAGGAGCTCGCTTTGTCTATAGAGGTGAACATGAGCTCATTGAGCTGGAGGAGAACCTAGATCGACTGGCTCTGGATATCCCAGATGCTACTATAGATGACCTCCCTAGGAGGTTTTAGAGACATACTGTGGGAGTATCAATATGCTTCGGTTTCTTTCTGTCTAGGGTAGCAAGGGCCATTATGTGCTACCACAAGCACCATTAGACTGGTATGCATGATGTGTCCCTAAAAGCTAGCTAGCTTCAGGATTTTTGTATCATTTTGTATGCCTAAAAGCCAGAGTCCTTCAGATGAGGTCTCGTGACCATATTTTTTGTAAAAACACACACTCTCTCTCTCTCTCTCTCTCTCTCTCTCTCTGTATGTATATATATATATATATATATATATATATATATATATATATGCATACTCAGTTCCATTATTTACATGTGTTTCAAATGGATGAATTATATTTACATGAGTTTTATGTGTCTTCTACTATTTATTTTACTTTATGATTGACCATGTTTAATTTTTAAAAGTTATGAATGGGAAATATACCGGTCTAGAATGTAATTTTCCAATGAATTAGGAATCGTGTTATCAATCCTAGGGATATGCATATAAGTGATGGAATCAAAATAACTTTCTAACAAATGCACTCTTTGAAATAGGCATAGAAGTGTAGGGTTTTTGATAGTGTAAACATGATTTAAGTGACAAACCACTAGCTGAGAGTGCATAAATACTACCAAATCATGAATGTCCTAAGATGTAGCATTGGTGAGTAAACCTATCACTTCCTGATAGCCGGTGATGTTGTTGGTAGCCGAACCAATACAAACCGCTCCCAAACTAACTAAATCCTAAGCTGGGGAATACAACACCCAAGCAGTTGAAGCAAAGTTCAAGGTATGACAGCATGCACCATCAACAAAACCATAGAATTCCATCTAATCTGCATAACTAAAACATGGTACAAAAAGTATGGTCATCAAACCAAAAACCATATTGAAAACGACAAAACACACTAAAATCCAAATATACATATATACCAGGTACCATACATAAATGTCTTAAGAATAGTACCTCTTCAGGTACAACCCATTGCGAGGTTTCATGAACGGTATTCTGTTATAATCTATGAGCTCATAAGACCCTTTCTCTAAACCTTACTAACGACAAAGGGACCGTATGACATGGATTCAAACTTTCCCTTCCCTATTTTATCATGTCTCTGATCATAAGTTAGGACTAGGTCACCTTCATTGAAAACACGAGGTTGAATAGACTTTTCATATTGTGCCTTGACGTGCTTTTTGTGTGCCTCTTTAGCCAAGTCAACATGTCTCCTACTTTCATCAAGGTTGGCCAAGTATAAAAATCCCTCTTCCTCAGTATAAGTGTTTGGTAGAAGTTATACTACGAGTTTAAGTTACAGGATTTGACACTTGATAGGGAGGAAAAATTTCATTCCATAAACCAACTGAAAGGGTGTGAAACCAGTTGTTGTTTTTATTGAAGTCCTATAACCCCAAAGTGCAGAAAAGAGATTCAAGTTCCATTTGGATTTGTTATCTCCAACCATCCTTTGCAGCATAGTTTTCAAAAATTTGTTAATGGCCTTGACCTGAACATTATCCTATGAGTAATACAGAGTTGAGTTTTCATGGCGAAAACCCAACTTAGCACTCAGCTCATCCACCCTTTGATTCCAAAAATGAGATCCGTGGTCAGTAGCTATAGCTTGCAGGAATCCAAACCTAGCTATCACATGGTTTAATAAAAAGAGGGAAAATGTCTTACCATCCTCTGCATATGTAGGCATTGTCTCGACCCATTTTGTGAAATAATCCATGGCTACTATAATGTAACCATGCCCCCCGACTAAGGTAGGCATACAATGCATAAAATCACTACCCCACTTGGAAAAAGGGCCAAATAGAATGATGGGATGTAAAGGAGCAGGGTGGGTGCGCTTTTATGGATAAAAGTGTTAACAAGGTTGGCATTTCTTAACCTCTTGATGACAATATTTAAAGATCAAAGTCTAGAAATACCTAGCGCGACAGATTTTCTGGGCGGTAGCCATCCTAGAAAGATGACCCCCACATGCTCCGAAGTGATAGACATTCATAACTTGTTTAGTCTCTTGATGTGCACCGTCGAAGGATGGAATCGATACCATGTTGGTACAATGTATCATTCAAAATGAGATAGTACTTTGTGTGTTGACAGATACGACAACGATCATCACGGGATATGTCAAACTTAAATCTCTAAGTCTTAAGATAGATAATCAAATATCCATACCATGGATCAGTTGTGTGCTTATCAAGAAAAAAATTCATCTGGGAATGAATCATTGGGATATGTTTCTATCAAAGCATAGGGAAGGTCACACATCAATCCTGCAAAATCCAGGATTTCTTCGAAGTAGCCTTGCCGAACTCAAGATCAAATTTCTATAAGATAACAATCCAAAGTGAGTATTTTCTCCCAAGCACCTGGCGAGTCAGAATGTAGTACATGGGGTTTTTATTTGCGAGTACGGTTGTGTTACAAATTAGAATGTAAGGAAATAAATTTTGTACAACTATGACTATATCCAGAGCTAACTTCTCCACACACGAGTAACGAGTTTCAGAGTCAATGAGACTCATACTCAGGTAATATATCATGTGTTCTTGGACTTTGGTATTGTCCTGCACTAGAAACATTGCAATGGTAGTAGGGGAGGTGGAAACGTACAACAAAAATTATTTTGAGTAATTTGGGGGGTGTATCTATGGAAATTGAACCCAATTGATAGAACAATTGCACTCACAAAATTGCTAATCAAACATGCAAATTTACACACAAAGGAGACTGAAATTGGAGCATAACACTAATATTTATTGAATAAGTGTACAATATCCAACCTTATGAAGTCATAGGCTACTGAAATATATAATTACATGAGATATTTGAATGCATAAGGATGCCATTTGAAATAGTAAAAAGGTAGGCTTACTAAATCTAGTCAAATCCCCCATAAGTGCATAAAGCAGTTTCCAAATCTACCTAGAGGTTCACGAATTGGAAAATTCAAGTAGGCAAGATAATAAGTGATGGAAATAAAACTCATACATTCTTTTATTAGGATAAAATAATGGAGGATGATGAGGGAAAAAAAACAAGTCAACTACACCTAGTCTTACTTTCCCTTTTGCCATAAATATCAATAAAGCAAGCAACTTAGCAGAAAAAGAAGATAGGTGCTACGTAGGATCTGGAATAAAGAAGATATGCTAAATATGGATTCCAGGAGGTTTCCCAAGTGCTCCATGACTCATTTTTATCAAATTTGACTTCTAGGACATGTGGAAGAGAACTTGCATAGAGTGGAATATTGGAAACTAGGCAAATAAGACAACAATGGATTAATTAATGTCTAAGGTAGCTAACTATGGGTTGATTATTCTAACACCACCCCTTAAGCCTAAATTTATGAGTAAATATCAGAAAACTATAGGGCCTAGCAACAAGGATTAGTCCTTTTACATACTGCATGTCCATTTAACCAAGGAAAGAGGCAAAAACCCAGTGGGAAAATCCTCACTTAAACATGGACAGTAAAACAAAATTTGAAAATCTTGTCATCAATCATGCTTCAAAGCATGATCAACAATCCCTAGCATTGGTTTGATATTTTTGAATGTCTTCTCACAAAAAAATTTGGTGAAGATGTCTGCTACTTGTTCTGAAGATGCATAGAAGAGTAGGTGAATGGTGCCATCATGCACAAGCTGTCTGATGTAGTGAATATGGATCTCAATGTGTTTGGTTCTTTGTCTCTGAACTAGATCATTGCAGATTTGAATGGAAATCTGATTATCACAATAGATAATAGTTGAAAACTATGATTCGAAGCCACACTCACCATGTATCCCCTGCAACCATAAACATTGAGTTGCTGCATTTACAATTCCTCTGTACTCTGCTTCTGTAGATGAGAGTGCTATGGCACTCTGTTTCTTTCTTGAACAACTGATTGTTCCTTCAACAAGCATGAATGCATATCCTGATGTTGAATTTCAATCTATGTTTTCACCTGCCCAATCACTGTCAGTAAACCCAATCAAATCAAGATCAGATTTAGCTTTGTAGAAGATCCCATGAGTTCTTGTTCCCTGAACAAAGTTAAGGATCCTTTTGGATGCTCTCCAATGGATCTCATGAGGCTGATCCATGTATCTTGAAGACACACTTACTACATAATAAATATCAGTTCAAGTGTGTGTAAGGTACATAAAACACCCAATCAATTTCCTATACAGTGTATTATTTACCATAGGAGAGGAACCTGCTTCTTCAAGCTTAACTTCTGAAAGGAAGGGAGTCTTGCTTTGCTTGCAATATTTCATGTCGAACTTTTTCAGCAAATATAAATCATACTTGGACTGATGTAAATTTATTCCATGTTGGGATTGAGCAATTTCGAGACCCAAGAATTGGCTCAACAAACCCAAATCAGTCACAGAAAATGTATGGTTCATTGCATCCTTCAAGGAGGAAATTTCTTTCTTTGAAATTCCTGTAATCAAAAGGTCATCCACATACAAGACAATAATCATCAAATAACCATGAATCAGCTTCAAATAAAAATTAGGATCAGACTTGCATTGAACAAAACTCAATGACAACAGAAATCCATCAATCTTGGCACACCAAGCCCTGGGGGCTTGCTTAAGCCCATACAATGATTTCTTTAACCTACATAAAAAAGATGGATTAGACACAAAACCTTGATGCTTCTTCATGTAAATCTCTTCAGTAATATATCCATTCAGGAAATCACACTTTACATCCATGTGATGTACCTCCCACTGCTTCGAAGTTGCAATGGCTAAGGTTAGCCTGATGGAGTCCATCTTTGCCTTTGGTGCAAAGGTATCATTGTAGTCAATACCATGTACTTGTGAGTATTATTTATATACAAATATTTTATTATATTTTAAAGGTGAACCATCAGTAGAAAACTTAGTTATTAAAACCCACTTACATTGAACTAGCGTCCTCCTTGGTGGAAGATCAACCAGTTCCCACGTGTTGTTCTTCTAGAGTGAGTTGAATTCTTCTTTCATGGCTGTTTACTATATTGGATCATGTGCTACATATTCATATGTCTGTGGGTATGATTCAACCATCAGATAGCACTTCTCTATAAACAAAGGGTCTTCCATACACAGGGCACTCTCAAACAGAGATCTAGTCCTCCTAGGATCACTAGGATTTCCAGCTATTTCCCCAACTGCATGAATGGTATTTTATTTCCATTTTGGTCTTGTAGGAATTTCAGGATCTGTAATTAAATCATCATTATCAAACATATCAGAATCAAAAAACTCAGTTGTCTCTTCACTTACATTCAATGGTTCTTATGGTGAAGAAGACTCTCCAACTTCAACTGCTGCTAAGGGCTCTTCTTGGAACTGAACACTCCTTTCAATGAAGGCTTTGTTTGTGCTCAATTTGATCAGCTTGTACCCTTTTGAATCTTTATAATACCCAAAAAATAAGCATTCTTGGCTTTGGGGTTACAAAGCCCTTCTCTTTTCAGTTGGAATTCTAACCTAAGCCTTTGAGCAAAAAATCCTGAAATGGGTCACATCTGGCTTGTGCCCACTCCAAGATTAGAAAGGAGTCATACCATCAAGGTATTTATGAGGTACCCTATTATGAATATAGGATGCACAATTTATAGCCTCGCCCCAAAACTTTGGTGGCAAAGTCTTAGCCTCCATCATACAGGTTTCCATCTCCTTCAGTGACCTATTCTTTCTCTCAGCAACACCATTTTGTTGTGGTGTGTAAGGGATTGAATGTTTCATATGAATACCTACATCTTCACAATATTAAATGAAATCAGACTTGACATACTCACTATTGGAGACATTTACCATCATACACACTCTTTTCGATCAAATTGTCCTAGTTAAACCACTATCCTAAGTATAATTGACATTAATTGACATCAGTGGAGCATTAATTTCCATCATCTAGTCACACCCACACCTACATACAGTCAAGGAGGTTAACTTATCCTTCTCCTACAGTCGAGGAGGCTAACTGGAGCACTCCGGGGGTGATCTGAGTGATATTAATGCACCTAATTGCTAACTGGTGGTTACAATCAGTTCAACCAGTCAGTTAAGGTGCCTCCTCTCATTAAATATATTATTTAATGATTATTTAATATTATTTAATGATTATTTAATATTATTTAATGATCTGGAGTTAACAGGGCACCTCCACCAACTTCTGATGATCAGTTTAGCTTCAATTAACCTCATCGGGTTCATTGAAGTCATGGAGCACTAGCACCTGATGGTTGGCTTGCTATGACATGTGTTTGATATCCTTCAGTTGAGATTCGGTCATTTATTGCACTCTGACTTTAGTTAGGGTTTGGTGAGTCAATTAGGGTTTTGTTCAAGTGGTTAACTGAGTGTGATTGAATGGCTCAGAGTCAGTTAAGTTAGACTCACTCACTGAATTCGAATGGTCTCCTTATGTATTCAAATTATTCATGGAGTTAAGCTATTGCTTGACATTGTTATTGTAACTATTCATTATTTATTGAATATACAGAGAGGAAACCATTCTGGTTTCGATTAACACCATTTCATGAGTATTTGTTGATTATTCTTTCATGAGATTGATTCTTAGTTCCTAGATCATGTGCAAGAATTAATATGGTATCAGAGTGTACGGTGGGATGAAGATCTATCTCTCAAAAACCAAGCTTTTTTAGGGATTTCTCCATGAAAAGTGAGCAATAGCTCAAAATTCTAGCACTGCACCAGAATCCAAGGCTTACCACTCAATATCCTAAGTAAAGAACTTGTTGATCAATCTTGCTTGATTGACTATGATGGGTGTGATGAAAGCATAGAATGTGCAGGCTGTTCGACCTTACGGTGCCCCTTTTTGTTTTGATTTGCAGGTTTTAACAGGTACAACTTTGAATGGACTCATCAATCCCTCTTGTCACCCCATTCACAAGCTATTCGAAATGGAAGTTGAAGATGATTGCATCTCTGAAGAGATGAGGTCTCTATGAGGTGTCTATTGGACTTGGAAAAGAGTCTTATGAGAATGAGAATGACTGGCTAAATGATGGTGATAGAGCTATTGGAGAAATATGTCTGGCCCTTTCTCCTAGCTTGTACTACCTTATTCTTGGTTATGTTGAACACCCAAAGGAAGTCTAGACAATATTGCAAAAAACCTTTGGCAATCACAATGAGGATCATAATAGTACTTTGGAGATCAAAGCTAGCACAACAAGAGTTCTTCACTCAAAATTCTCAGCCTCTACTCTCTCTAATGAAGTTGTTTAAGATGAAGATGAAGCAAAATCTTCTACACATTCAATTCGAATTGAAGAAAGTCTCCATGCAGTGACTCCTTCTCTTGATGCTCCGGAAGTTCATGAGATATATGATATCTAATATTCTCATATTTATGAAATAGAAGAACAAATTCAAATATTTGATATTGAAGAAAAATGCTGCTGCACTTCCATGCAAACATTCACCGGTGATTTTCCTTTGAATTATGTGCAAAATTTACCAGTAATTGCTTCTGAAAGTGAAGAGAAATTTGATTTTTCTCCCTCTAATGTTGTTTATGGTGTGAAAATATGTAATACCTTGGATATTTTGGAAAAAATATCATATTACAAGAGTGATCAATTTGCTCCCCATGATCTAGATTTTCCAACACAATCCTGCAGGATTGCATGCACCAAAATTCAGAATTTTGAAGAAGAAGAAAACTGTGCATCTACCGTCTCGGTTGACCATAATTTTGGATATGATATGAAACTTATTGGATCTGATATGATATTATTTGTATCTAATATGATATTTCTTGGTTCAAAATTTCAGGTTCATAAACCTTCAGTATTGCTTGTAGCTGTTCTCATCAACGGTGTGAAGAAAGAAGTACTGCAAGTCTCCTACAAAACTGCTGCTGGGGATTGTATTTCATTTCACAGTTCTAGATTTGTTGTGAAATTATTTATATATGATTTAAATTCTGATCTGATATTATTTGGTTCAAATTTTAAAATCCAAAAGCCTTCAGTCATGCTTGTAGCTTCTCTCACCAATTTCGGTGTGAAAAATCAAGTATCGCAATTCTTCTTCAAATTTGCTTATGGGGATTTGGTGTTAGTTTCCTCTTATTAGGTTGCTGATATTTTATGTTTTGAATAATTAGATATTTATAAATCTACATCATATTATTGATTTCAAGCATTCACTCTCCAGAGTCCCATGGATTCTCTACCTTTGGTCACAAGCTCATCTCCTCACAGAACTAGTAAAGAGGAAGACATTCTGCATCCGCTTGGACACTTGCTCCTAAAAATTGGGGCTGATTTTACCACTGATAGTTTGATGTTCAAATATGCAACAGATCAGTTTGTTGAGTGTTCCACACATGGTTCAAATCCTCAAGAACCTTTTCTCTCTCTTCAGATGATTTCAGCTACTCTACATGGGTTCAGTTTTCACCGTGCAGCTGTTTATATTTCTGATTCAGTTGAGTGCATTGTTCTTCTTCCAAAGTGGAAGATTCCTCCAGACATATTCATTTAGTTTGGATTCATAGGTTCACATGCACAGTCTTAGGATGTTGCTGCATAGAAGAACCAATTCTTGATTTACTGCTTAGTTTGAGGGGGGGTATTTTTCCCATGAGGTTTTCCCCATTTCCTTGGTTATATTAAGCAGTTACTTTATTGTACAGGGTGACCTATGGCCTTTGTTTCCAGGGCCCTAGCATTTTTATGCATCTATGTTTTCTAACTCTTCCTGAGTATAGCTTAAGGGGGGGTGTTGGAGACATTTACCATCATACACCCTCTTTTCGGTGAAATTGGCCTAGTTAAACCACTATCCTAAGTATAATTGACATTAATTGACATAAGTGGAGCATTAATTTCATCATCTAGTCACACCCACGCCTACCTACAGTCAAGGATGCTAACTTATCCTTCTCCTACAGTCAAGGAGGATAACTGGAGCACTCCGTGGGTGATCTGAGTGATATTAATGCACCTAATTGCTAACTGGTGGTTACAATCAGTTCAACCAGTCAGTTAAGGTGCCTCCTCTCATTAAATATATTATCAAATGATTATTTAATATTATTTAATGATCTCGAGTCAACAGGGTACCTCCACCAACTTTTGATGATCAGTTTAGCTTCAATTAACCTCATCGGGGTTCATTGAAGTCATGGAGCACTAGCACTTGATGGTTGGCTTGCTATGACATGTTTTTGATCTCCTTCAGTTGAGATTTAGTCATTTATTGCACTCCGACTTCAGTTAGGGTTTGGTGAGTCAATTAGGGTTTTGGTCAAGTGGTTAACTGAGTGTGATTGAATGGCTCAAAGTCAGTTAATCTAGACTCACTCACTGAATTTGAATTGTCTCCTTAGGTATTTTAATTCTTCATGGAATTAAGCTATTGCTTGACATTGTTATTGTAACTATTCATTGTTTATTGAATATATAGAGAGGAAACCATTCCAGTTCCGATTAACACCATTTCATGAGTATTTGTTGATTATTCTTTCATGATATTGATTCTTAGTTCCTAGATCATGTGCAAGAATTAATACTCACCACCATTGTCAGATCTGAGGATCTTTAGTCTCCTCCTAGACTAGTTTTACAACCAAATCCTTAAAGACTATGAAGGAAGTAAACTTATGCTTCAGGAAGTAAACCCAACAATACTTATGCTTCAGGAAGTAAACCCAACAATACGTAGAAAATTCATCTATCAAGGTCAATGAATATTTGGCTTGACTCATTGGCATATGAGGAAATGGACTAGCAACATCACTATGGATCAAATCAAGAGGTGCAGATGTTCTCTCATGACTAGCTCTCTCAAATTTATGCTCTGGGTGTTTTGCTAGGATACAACCTTGACAGAATCCCTTGGAAAAATTAATCTTTGGTAACACTATGACCATTTATTTTTCACTTAGATCAGAAAGATATTTATAGTTAAGATGGCCAAATATTTCATGCCCAATATTGCTTGCCTCATTAGCATGAATCGAAAGAGCAGAGGGGTTTGAGTAGGGTACAAAATGTGAAAACATGTATACCTTCGAAGTGTGATCTACAACTCCTTTTGCAATGACTTTACCATTTGAGATCTCTGTGATCTCAACATCATCAGGGGAGAATATGGCCTTCTTTGGAGACCCTGTGTGGGTCATATGATACACTGACAAGAGGTTATAGGAAATACCTAGAACGTACAATACATTATTGAACTTACCATGGCCAAGATCAATCCTTCCTTTTCCCAAACTATCAGTGAGAGAGTCATCTCCCAGCACTATTGGTGGACCTTTCGACATGTCAAGAGAGAAGAATGCCTCCTTGGTCAAAACCATATGTCTTGAAGCTCCAGAGTCTATGATGAAGCTAGGTGAGCTTGATGTGCCAACAACCAATGCATGTACTCTCTCTCTATCCTTTGAATTTGATCCTCCTTCCCTCTTCTTTGAGCAATCAGGAAGGGAGATGTTATTCTTTTCCAAAATTTGAGTCAACATGTCAATTTTCTTCTTCATGTATGATATTTCAAGATGATAGCCCTTACTACAACATGTGCACTTGTTCATTTCTTTTTTTTTCTTCTTCTTCTGGAATTTCTTCTTGGAGCCTTGGGGCTCCTCTTGAGACTTGTTCTTGTATCTCTTTTTATCAGGTGGCTTCTTAGCTTTCTTCTTGCTTTTTGAATCCACCCTCGAATCTCTAGCAACCAAAGATTGTTCTTTGGAAGGTTTGATGGTGCCCATCATCACCAATTTATCTTGTTCTTGTGTAAGTGATTCCATGAACTCTACAAGCTTAGGCATCTTCCAGGCTTGAGCTATCAACTTCGTGGCATGGAAGGTAAAAAAAACACTGAACAGTCAATGCTAAGGTTTGAGAGTATGGCCAAAACTAGTTTCTCCACCTTCTTTTCGATTCCATGTTGTTTTAGCTGCAAAACAAGGGCTTTAAACTTGGAAAAGTAGAGTTGCAGGGATTCAAAGCTGTTGGGATTCAAAGAGATCAATTAATTCTAAATTTGATGTCCTCTCATCTCATATGTATTACCAAAAAGATCTACAATATTCTCCCACAATTCATAAGGTGATGTCAATCCTTCAAGATGGAAGAGGAGTTCTCTTGATATGCTCAGACACAGAATACCATAGGCCTCATCCCTCCTGTTGTGCCATTTAATTTTCTATACAGTTGCATTGGGATCTGCCTCAGTTGCCATAGTAACCTTGTAGAGACCCTTCACTCTCAACAGTATATCCATCTTTTCTTTCCATTCAAAAAAATTAAATGGAGTCAAGATGATCTTCTGAGATTGATCCATAGCTCTGAACTGTGCCCTTCAACCAACAGAATTTGCTCCGAGTCAAGATGTCAAACCTAAAATAGAAATATGGAAGGAGATAAATTGATCTACAAAGGCTTTGATACCATGTGGAAATTGAACCCAAGCGATAGAACAATTGCACTCACAAAATTGCTAATCAAACATGCAAATTTACACACAAAGGAGACTGAAATTCGAGCATAACACTAATCTATATTGAATAAGTGTAAAATATCCAAACTTATGAAGTCATAGGTTACTGAAATATATAATTACATGAGAGACTTGAATGCATAAGGATTCCATTCGAAATTGTAAAAAAGTAGGGTTACTAAATCTAGTCAAATCCCCCATAGGTGCATAAAACAGTTTCCAAATATACCTAGAGGTTCACAAATTGGAAAAGTCAAGTAGGAAAGATAATAAGTGATGGAAATCCAACTCATACATGATTTTATTAGGAGAAAATAATGGAGGATGATGAGGGAAAAAAAACAAGTCAACTACACCTAGTCTTACTTTCCCTTTTGCCATAAATCTCAATAAAGTAGGAAACTTAGTAGAAAAAGCAGATATATGCTAGGGCGGATATGAAATAAATAATATATGCTAAATATGGATTCCAGGAGGTTTCCTCAGCACTCCATGACTATTTTTTAGAAATTTTTACTTCTAGGACATGTAGAAGACAACTTGCATAGAGTGGAATATTGGAAAATAGGCAAATAAGACAAAAATGGACTAATTAATGTCTAAGGTAGCTGAATATGGGTTGATTATTCTAAGAGTATCATGGGTGAATGGGTCAGAGCATGCTTCATATTATCAAAATATTATTGGGTCTGGTCATACTAGAAGAGCGTAGTGTCCTTCTTCAATAGACACATATAACCGTGTGTTTTTTCTATGAAGTCGCACATGGAATGACAAAGAAATTTTTCCTTCCCTTGCAAAATTTGGAGCTCAGTAATGTTTGTCGAGGTGGTTAAGGCTGGGATAGCTGCAAGTTTTAGAGGATCAATCTGGATGCCATCTTTTGAAACCACGAAGCCAAGAAGGCTTCCAGTCTCAACACAAAAGATGCATTTGTGTGGGTTCAACCGTATATTATAATGACGACAGCTAAGAAAAATTTCTCTAAGATTCCCTAGATGGTATTCTTGTTGCTGTGAATGAGCAGGGAGATCATCAAGGTACAGTTCCACTATTCGCTTGATATCATGAAAGGAATAGGACATGGCTCACTGGAATGTAGCTCCGGCGTTCTTTAGGCCAAAAGGTAACTTTTGATATGCGAAGGTTCCCCATGGGAAAATGAAAGTTCTTTTATGATAATCAGTGGGAATAATATCTAACTGATTATAGCGATAAAATCCATCCATGAAATAAAATATGACACTCCTAGCACAGTTATCGATGATCTAATCGATATGTGGAGTAGGGAAATTGTCCTTAGGACAAGCCTTATTTAAGTCTCAAAAAGCAATACAAACTCTAAGAGTGCCCTTCTTCTTAGTCACAGGGAGAATATTAGATACCCAATCCGTCATGGGTATGGGATAAATAAACCCCGCCTTCAAAAAAATTTCCACTTCAGCTTTAATAGCCACAACCTTGCTAGGATGGACTTGATGTAATTTATGTTAGACATCTTTTTCCGTGGGATAAGTTATAATCTCATGTACAACAATTTATGGATCTATCCTAGGAATATTTTCATACGTACAAGCAAAAATATCATGAATTTTTTTGAAAAGAGCTCTCACTAACTTTCGGTTTCATCTATCGAGTAGTTATGTCCTACATGGACGTGATGAAGAGTTTCGGGCTAGACTGATATGTCAATCGAGGTTTTCTTAGTGATGTTGCAAAGATTTCCTTCATAATTTGTGTCTTGCAACAATAAAGGTGTTTGCAGATAGGTGAAAATATCATTACTAATAAGAGATATGAGATCAAAACATATCGAACTGGCATTAAGAAGAAAAGAAGATCTGTGATGGTGATCTTCCCATACAGTTTCATATGTACTCGTAATCTCCATGATGGACTCGTCTGAAGGAAAAATCTGGGATAGATAGTCTAGAGTAGGGAGGGATGGTTCTAGTCAATAGGGAAAGTGATAAGGATTTGAATCCACTAGATGAAAATCATCATAATGGACATCAGAAATAGACAGCACAACATCGTACAATGCTTCATAAGGGCCAAGAGAGGATGACTCAACAACTTCTTTACCTCTAGGACTATAACTGGTTGTGGAAATCATGTTAACGATCACTACTTCTATACTAGGAGGGGGTGAAGGAAACACTCATATAAGGGTTGAATCCTTCAGCATACCTACCCCAATCGACTAATAAGGAGGAGGGGACTGACCTAGCATAGTTATCTTATTCACGATGGGAGTAGTAACATCTGGTGAACAAAATTCAATTTGATCGATAGTTACAATATTCCCCAAATGTGGAAATTAGAGAGTTCAAAATACTATCGAGGTGATGACAGTCATAGCATAGAACCATTTTCTCCCCAACAGAATATTGTAGTATAACGAGGCATCAAATACTTCCACCTAAATGGAAACAGTCTTGCCCCAAAGCTCGACTGAAAGGGCTGGTAACATACCATGGGGATGGAAACCTTGTCCATCAAAATATTTTAAGTTCCTAGGTGAATTTGTAAGTTTAGGAGAACCAATGGCTCTCCAACAAGATATAGACAAAATTGAGGTTGAAGCTCCCTCATCCAGAATGGTCTAACGGACCTTTCTCCCAACTACTCTAGAGGAAATTTGAAATGCAAGTTGTTAAGATAATCTAGATTTATAGTTCTCCCCATTGAAATGGATTAGGTTGGTGTTATCTAGGTCTAATTCACCCAAAGCTGTTAACAGGTTTTTACGCTACGTCGGACAGCTTTGGAGTACCTCCACGGTAGACATTGCACAAGGTGCTTGAGACAAATATTCAACCACATTATAGAATTGTACAGCTTGGGAATTGGGATTAAAAACAATATTTCTGAGGGTAGCCATAGGAGGTCATAACATCAAATCTATATTAGGTTTCTCGATGACGAGAGGGCCATTAGATGAAGATGGAGGGGAACTAGTAGAAGGAAATTTATTGAAAGAAGGATTCACATCCTTCTTCTCTATTGGTTTGTCATAAGAATCACTATGATTATTCAAATTGATGGTATCTGAAGACATAATTATTATTTATTCTGTAGAACTAGAGGTCCCATGATTAGACATGTGATCTATAAATTGTTACTGAGATAGGAAGGGATCTGTTAGGACCACTGTGGTGGTGTTACTTTTCATAAATTTACTAATCTCTTCATGATGAGGGAAATACTTCATGAAGTGATCACCACTACATAACAAGAAAGGGTACTTGTCCTTTCTCTTCCCTTTATTATCATTCTCTGTGGCTATAGCCTTTGGATTATCTTATTGGTTTCTAGGTTTTCTATTGTTTCCTTTACCTTTTTTCTTATTGACGAGTGTTTGCATACTTTGGATAGAATTTACCTCAATGAAAACTGTAGGAGTTGAAGGAGTAGTATAAGAAGCATTGGGTTTCTTGGAAGGTTTACCTGCTAATGAGGGGTGGATTGAACCAAAAAACCCATCAACAGGAGTCTTTACGGGTGGCTTAGTAGGGTCCGTACTGGAAACATGAGCTTGAGGGATTAGGTCATATATATTTTTGGATTGGGAATACACCAAGTCTAGATACTAAGTGCGATTGATAGCCTTCTCTTTAGTAACAACACCACACATAGCCACATCTCATGCAATGGGAGGCAACAAGGATTTCATGAACCAATCAGCTAACAGTTGGTTTGGGATGAGATCTTTAATAAGTCATCTCTGCCTTATCCACTCATGGATATGGTTTGAAATGTGCATGGAGGTATTCTGATGTAGTGATCCCAAAAGGTCCGTACATGTTTCATAACGAATAGGTAGCTGAAAGTGTGTTTGAAAAAATGTTTCCAAAGAGCTAAAATCCATAAACAAATGTTGTGGAAGTTCACTTCACGGTCGTACTGCTCAAAGTGCACTGAAAGAGTCTCAAATGAATAAATTCATCCATCAAAGACTTCGAAGAACACTACAGATGGAACGTCATGACATGAATTTTGGGATCATCTCCCCGCTTCCCATCAAATGTTGGAATGTCTAATGGTAACTTGACTGGAATAGAAGGCCATGAAGGGTTGTGCTAAATGGGATAATTAATCAACTTGGACAAATTGGGAAAGTCTAAAATTTCTAGGAATGGAAGTTGTCGATTAGGTTTGACGTACTGGTATTATTGATAAGGCATATGCACACCAGTAGGACCATAGGTTGACTGATACACAAGATGTTGAGATGGTATATGGGAAAATAATCCTCCTAAAGGGGATGGACCTCTAGGATGAGGGCCACCTAGAGGTGGAGGGCCTCCAGGTGGTGGGCCTCTAGGTGGTGGTCCCCTAGAAGGTGGACCCCTAGGTGGTGGACCTTCGAAAGGTGGGCCTCCGGATGGTGGCCCTCTTAATGGTGGGCCTCTGGGTGGTGGTCCTCCTGATGGAGATCCTCTGTAAGGTGGAACTCTGCAAGGTGGGCCTCCACCAATTGGTCCTCCACCTGGTGGCCCTATAAAGGGTGGGACACCATAAGGTGGCCCTCCAGAACCTATGGTAGTATGTATAGGCATTCCTCCCATTGCTGGCATGTAGGTCCAATTAGGTTTCCCTCTATAGATGTATTTGTAACTTCAGAATGTATTCAGTTGTATATCTTATATTGTATTTTATTGTAACTCGATTTTTCTATCAGGATAATCTTTAATATATTAAAGTCATGTAAAGTCATTGAGGTTAACCCACTATTGTAAATTAGGGAAATAGTCCCCACAGTTGAGAGGTACTAGGGTTATTGGACTCTCCTAGAGAATTCATCCTTGGTGAGTCATTGTCAAGTGGAAAACTAGTATAAATAGAGAGTGAGACTCTCTATTTGAAACACACACTCACTCAATTGTATCCCATGAGTGAGAGAGGAGGAAATCTCACAAGTGAGAGAGAGATCTGTTGTCAGAGATCATCTTTGTGTTACTGGGTTTTACTTTTTCTATGGATAGTTATTCTATATCTGAGAAAGTTGTGGGATTTTCTCCTTTATGGTTTCCCCAAGAAAAACTCTTTGTGTCTCTTGTATCTTTTTTATTATTGCTATGCATGTTATTCTCTCAGATAAGATCCTAAATCACATTGATTAAATGATAAAAATCTAACATGGTATCAAAGCTAACCTAAGAACAAAGGACTGTGCAGGTGCAGAAGCTAGGGATTCTTACTTTTTGGGTCTCTCTCAACAAATCATCAGCAAAAGGAGGCTAGGATAACTCTCCATTGAAGGGTGCATCTCTCTGTCGAAGCAGAATTTGATTCCAGGAATTTTTCAGTTTTAACCTATCACTACTGGGGGAAATGAGGGATTTTCACAGAAGAGGAATTTTTGAGTGAGACCACCATAGGATTGATCTCCTCCTAAAAATATAAATTTAGAGAACAAGATCTAAAATTTTGGTTGCGTAAAAATTCGGGAAAGTCAAACCCTGATTTGACTCTGAACTAGAAAACCCTAAAAGACTAAACCTAGTCATTTTGGTGCATTATCTATATCTCAAGATTGGAGAAGGCTCAAGAGCCAAAAAATTTACAGGACAAAGATAAATTCTTGATGTACCTTGTGTAAACTTTTTAGCCTCAAGTTCACTATATTTTGGAAGATATGATTAATCCAAATCAGGGTTACATCCTCTCTGAGGATTCATCCCTAAACATGACACCTAGAGAGAATTGCTATATCTCGGGATATGAGGGTACAAATCAAAGTTCCAAATATTTTATATATAGGGCACGAAATTCAATTTCTATGGTAAAATTTTTAGACCTCGAAGATGAAATAGTGACATGTGTCAATCTGTACAAGTTCGCTATGTTGAACAGTCCTAGAATAAGTCACCTTAGGAAAACTCTCATAATTCTGAATTGGTTAAACCAATTCTGCTCAAACCTATGGTGTTGGAAATAGGACAGATGAGGCTACCTTAGTACAAATTTTCAAACACATAGGACCAGTAATTTTAGAGATACTGCAAAAAACCATATCAGAAAATTCTGCAGAAGAAATTGAAGAAAATTAGGGCATCAGATATTGTGACGTTCTGATCATAGTTTTGGGAAAATGAGTATGTTGCTCAGCTCTCCTTGAGAAGTTGAATATTTCTATCCAATAAGATATGAAAGGTTCAAAGTTTTGAAAATTAGGGTTTCTCTGACAAACCCTAGATCACCCAACTCAAGATCCAGGATGAACACCTCAAATTAGTAAGATCTAATATTTTTCTATTTACATTTGAGGTTGTCATTTCAAAATGACATATCACATCGGATTGATGACAATCTTGGTGAAGTTGAAAAATTCCAAGTATGGAAGTATAGGACATACATTATCCTTGAATAAATTGACTTAGAACAGTATTTCAATAAGTAAGTTGTAAGATCCAGAGGGAGATGAGGCTAAGGCTAGAGCCAAGAGAATCATTGCAGTTTCTATTAAAGATCATCTCATTCCTCATGTGTCATCCTTGAATCCTGAAAAAGGAAGTGTTCGATGCTATGATGTAGAAATCGAATAACAATAACATATTTCTATAACCACCTTGAATGGCTTCCCAAAATCATGGGATTCATTCATTCGAGGAATGTGTACCATAAGTAAGTGATTACCTTTAGCAGACTCTAGAAAGAGTGCACACAAGAAGAAGCTCAACTCATAATAAGAGAAGAGAAGATGGGAGAAACTGAATATCAAGCTCTCATGATTGAAAGAAGATTCCTCAAGCAATGAGGAATATGAAGGACTCAAATCGTGAAGAACCTCTTATCCATCTTAGCATTTGGATAAGAAATGATTTTGTTATGAATGAAGAAGATGATGAAGTTGAAGGATCAAGAAGGAGTCTACCCATGAAATAATTAAAGATAAGTATTGAATTGTCATTTTCATGATATTGTTTGGTTATGCATTTTTTTATATTCAGTTGATGTGTTATGCATGATAAAATGTTTGCATTAATGAAAACATAATACTAATATGCATTTGATGGTAAGTAGCCCATGGTTCTATACAAATATCCATTGCTACTTATCTAGAATGAAACCTCTTTTTTGACATATTGGATCAGTGCACATTATCAATGATGTCATGGTAGATATGGGAGGCATCTAGAAAGTTTCTGTGAGATATGGACGAATCTTATATTGGCTAAAATAGTTACATGATTATATATTTATGCATAAGAATTTTCCATTATGAATATTATTTATGAAATTTTTATAACCATGCAACTAATTCATTTGAATTTTAGGAAAGATCGCTTACAATCAGCTACAAGAAAATAAGGATGAGACTTGTTCCAAAGAACAAGTGACGACAGTTCAAGAAATAATCCAAAATGAAGAATAGTATGACGAGAGTTCAAGAGGCATCAAACAAAATCTAGTTATGTGACACTGTTGAGTGACATCATTGATGCAGAGTGTTCCATGTGGAAATTGAACCCAATATATCGAACAATTACACTCACAAAATTGCTAATCAAATATGCAAAAGTAACACCAAAGGAGACTGAAATTGGAGCATAACACTAATTTGTATTGAGTAAGTGTACAATATAAAAAATTATGAAGTAATAGGATGCTGAAATATATAATTACATGAGATATTTGAATGCATAAGGATGCCATTCGAAAAGGTCAAAAAGCAGGCTTACTAAATCTACTCAAATCCCCCATAGGTGCATAAAGCTGTTTCCAAATCCACCAAGATGCTCACGAATTGGCTAAGTCAAGTGGGAAATATGATGAGGGATGTAAATTAAACTCATACATGCTTTTATTATGATAAAATTATGGAGGATGATGTGGGTAAAAAATAAGTCAACTACACCTAGTCTAGCTTTTACTTTTCCCTTATATCTCAATAAAATAGGCAGCTTTTCAGAAAAAGAAGATATGCACTTTGGAGGATCTGGAATAAAGTATGCATGCTAAAATGGGTTTCCATGATATTTCCCAACCACTCCATGACTCATTTTTATCATGTGTTGACTTCTAGGACATGTAGAAGGAAACTAGCATATAGTGGAATCTAGGAAACTAGGTAATAAGATCAAAATGATTTAATTAATGTCTAAGGTAGGTTACAATGGGTTGATTATTCTAAAACCCCCCTTAATCCTGAATTTATGAGTAAATATCAGAAAAATATAAGGCCTAGCAACAAGGCTTAGTCACCCTTTACATATTTCTTGTCCATACAACCAAGGAAAGAGGCAAAAACCCAGTGGGAATATCCTCCCTTAAACATAGACTGGAAAACAAAATTTGGAAATATTGTCATAAATAATGCTTCACAGCATAATCAGCAATCCCCAACATTGATTTGATATTGTGAATGTCTTCTCACAAAAAACTCTGGTCAACATGTCTGCTACTTGTTCTGAAGATGCACAGAAGAGTACATGAATGGTACCATCATGAAAAAGCTGTCTGATGTAGTGCATATGGATCTCAATGTGCTTGGTTAGATCTCTCTGAAATGGATCATTGTAGATTTGAATGGTGCTCTAATTATAACAATATATAATTTTTGAAAACTCTAATTCAAAGCCACATTCTCCAAGTATTCCCTGCAACCACAAACATTGAGTTGCTGCAATTACAACTCCTCTATACTCTGCTTCTGTAGATGAGAGTGCTATGGAACTCTACTTCTTTCTTAACCAGCTGATTGGTCCTTTTGCAAGTATGAACACATATCCTAATGTTTACTTTGGATCTATGTTGTAACCTTCCCAATCACTGTCAGTAAACCCAATCAAATCAAGTTCATATTTTTCTTCGTAGAAGATCCCATGTGTTCTTGTTCCTTGAACAAAGTTCAGGATCCTTTTGGCTAATCTCCAATGGATCTCACGGGGCTGATCCATGTATATTTAAGACACACTAACTACATAATATATATCAGGTTGAGCATGCGTAATATAAAGCAAACACCCAATCAACTACCTATACAGTGTATTATTTATCATAGGAGAAGAACCTGCTTCTTCAAGCTTAACTCCTGAAAGGAAATGAGTGTTTCTTGGCTTGCAATATTTCATGTTGAACTTTTTCAGAAAATATAAGGCATAATTGGACTGATGTACTTTGATTCCATGTTGGGATTGAGCAATTTCGAGACCCAAGGATTGGCTCAACAATCCCAAATCTGTCATAGAAAATGCATGGCATCCTTCAAGGAGGAAATATCTTTCCTTGAAATTCATGTAATAAGAAGGTCATCCACATACAAGACAATAATCCTCAAGGAACCACGAATCAGCTTCAAATAGACATTAGGATCATATTTGCATACAAAAAAACTCAATGACAACAGAAAGACATTAGTCTTGGCATACCAAGCCTTGGGGGCTTGCTTGAGCCGATACAATGATTTCTTTAACCTGGACACTAAATATGGATTAGAAACAAACCCTTTAGGTTGCTGCATGTAAATATCTTCAGTGAGATCTCCATTTAGGGAAGCACACTTCACATCCATGTGATGTACCTCCCACTTCTTCGAAGTTGCAATGGCTAAAGCTAGCCTTATGGAGTCCATCTTTGCCACTAGTGCAAAGGTTTCATTGTAGTCAATACCATGTACTTGTAAGTAGACCTTGGCTACCAATATTGCCTTATATTTCAAAGGTGAGCCATCAGCAGCAAACTTAGTTTTTAAAACCCACTTACATTGAACTAGCTTGCTCCCTAGGAGAAGATCAACCAGTTCCCAAGTGTTGTTCTTCTCGAGTGAGTTGAATTCTTATTTCATGGATTTTTTCCATATTGGATCATGTGCTGCATATTCATATGTTTGTGTATCTGATTCAACCATCAGATAACACTTCTCAGTAAATAGAGGATCTTTCACACAAAGGTCACTCTCAAACTAAGATCTAGTCCTCCTAGTGTCACTAGGATTTCCAGCTAGTTCCCTAGCTGCATGAATGGTATTTTATGTCCATTTTGGTCTTGTAGGAATGTCAGGATCTGAAATAAAATTATCATTATCAGAAATATCAGAATCAGCAAACTCATTAGTCTCTCCACTGACAATCAATGGATCTGGTGGTGAAGAAGACTCTCCAACTTCAACTACTACTAAAGGCTCTTCTTGGAACTAAACACTTCTTTCAATGAAATATTTGTTAGTGATAAATTTGATCAGATTGTACCCTTTTGAATCTTTAGAATACACAACAAATAGGCACTCCTGGCTTTGGGGCTGTAAATCCTTTCACTTTTCAGTTGGAATTCTATCCCAAGCCTTTGAGCCAAAACTCTTGAAATGGGTCACATCTGGCTTCTTCCCACTCCAAGATTTGAAAGGATTCATACCATAAATATTCTTATGAGGCACCCTAATCTAGATGTAGGATGCACAGTTTATAGCCTTGGTCTGAAACTTTGGTGGCAAATTCTTAGCCTCCATCATGCAGGTTTCCATCTCCTTCAGTGACCTGTTCTTTTTCTCAGCAACACCATTTTGTTGTGGTGTGTAAGGGATTGAATGCTGCATCTGAATGCCTACATATTTACAATACTAAATGAACTCAGACTTAACATACTCACCACCATTTTCATATCTGAGGATCTTGAGTTTCCTACCAGACTGGTTTTCTACCAAGGCTTTAAAGAGTTTGAAGAGGTCAAAAACTTCAAACTTATGCTTTAGGAAGTGAACCCCACAATACCTAGAAAAGTCATCTATCAAGGTCAGTGGATATTTGGATTAAATCATGGACATATGAGGAAATGCACTAGGAATGTCACTGTGGATCAGTTCAAGAGGTGTAGAGGTTCTATCATGACTAGCTCTCTCATATTTGTGCTCAGGGTGTTTTCCTAGGATACAACCTTGACAGACTCCCTTAGAAAACTTGATCTTTGGTAACCCTATGACCATATATTTTTCACTCAAATCAGAAAGATACTTGTAGTTAATATGGCCAAATATTTCATGCCAAATATTTCCTGCCTCATTTGCATGAATCAGAAGAGAAGAGGGGTTTAAGTAGGGTATAAAATGGGAAAACACTAATACAAAAGCGCGGATTTTTCCACGGAGGTTTTCCACGTTTCATACCTTTTGGTGCAAAATCGGAAGCAAAATGAACTGGCCGTCGCTCTATCGACGCCTACCCGTCGCTGTATCGACGATGAGAATCTTTACCGTCGTTGTATCGACGCCGACTGCTTGCAACGTCGCTGTATCCACGGAGAGCCGTCGCTATAGCGACGGCACCTTCAAGATGACTTAGGCATTGACATTTTTTTGGCTTTTTAGTTGACCCAGGGCGCAAAAGTCAATGTTTTCCGTCGCTATAGCGACGTCTAAGAGTTCTATAAAAACGAAGACCTTAACGAGATTTTCTTCACACTTGCCATTGTTGCAGCACTGTTTTCGGGTGATTGTTGGAGCTGTTTATTATTTCCGTCTCCTACTGGTGAACAATCCATTTCTAGATCTACATAGTTCGGATTTTAAACGTGCAAGGTTAGTTTGTGTTTTCAAATGAATTCGCTTGAAAGATTTATTTTTTTTGTAGCTTATGTGTCCTCTTTCAAGGTTTAATGCCTTCTGCTGGAATCTGTTTCAGACAACATACATGTAAAAAGGGATTCGATTTTATTTTTATATGGAAAGTTCAAACGCCCAAAGATCTAAAAACCCTCACAAAATTTGAATACATGCACCACAAAATTTGAGCAACACAGTTTAAAAACTAGTAAGAAATATTCACCTATTTTACCATTTTGGGATTACTAGAATTGAAGGTATAAGTTTCATTTTCAAAGTGATTGAAAAAGGATCCGATTTTGGGGTTGGAACATGTAACAACTCCAAAGGTTCCGGTTTTTGGCTATGGAGATGTACAAAAAGGTTTATTCATACTCTTCCAACTAAACACATAATTTGTTAAAAAAAACATTAACATAGTAAGAAATTAAAAAAAAAAACAAAAAAACTATGAAATCAACCAGAAATAGTTTTGTAGTAATATTTCTTAAATGCAAATAAGAAATTATATGTAATAAAAAAAATATGTATTTATGTTTTTGATATGGGGCTTGAGCATATTTTTAAAAGTTTCCAATTAACAATTTTAGTGATTAGTATAATTTTTAGTAAGGAAATGAGTTTTTTTTGGCATATTTTTTTAAGTTTCCAATCATGTATCCACAATTTCAGTGAAAAGTATATTTTTTCCTTTTTTTATGATGGGAAAATGAGTTTTATTTGACATTTTTTTGAAGTTTCCAATTTTATATCAGCAATTTTAGTTATGAATGTAATTTTTCTTATTTTTCATATCGAGAAAAAAATGAAATTTCCGATTATTTAAAGCATTTCTTGAAGTTTCCAAAACAAACACTTACAAAAATGAAATGATTATACTAATAAAACAAAAATATTAATTAATTTAATGATAAAAATATTAGTTTGTTTAAGGCAAGAAAAATCACACCAAATATAGTTATAAACTCTAAGTAACTAATCATAAACAACGGAATATTAAAGGAATAACAAATGTCTATATAAAAAATCTGGCACAACTCTTCTTCATTGCTTTGGATGCTTAAACAATGTATTCAATGTTGTAAATGTAGTAATTAATGTATGATAAAGTACTTGTTTGTTTTTTAGTTATGTATTATAAAATAAAATAAAGATATAATTTAGTATTATCGTTT
>LPNX010250576.1:0-48706 GCA_001517045.1 Pseudotsuga menziesii
GGATCTTTCCGAGTGATCTTGCCTTCCTTCACACTCGTAAAACTCAGGCTGTATATGCTTCTTTTGAAGGAGCGTTGGGTAGGTGGTAATTTAACCTTTTTCAGACCTTCCCAACTAATTACGAAAAAGGTGCACCTTTTCTTCTTCGGAAGTTAAGAGAGTTCTTCTCTGGTTTGTTTTATACTTTTTCGGCCTTAGGAGACTAAATTGTACGAAAAAGGACCCCCCTGGAGTCTTCTTTGGAGTTTTCAGACTCTCTAAACTATGAAAACACCGTCGAGCATGAACTAGTTCGGGCTCGTAAAATCCACGAATTAGTGCCTTATCAAGCATTCTTCTTTCTTTTCTTCGAGCTTGTCAAAAAATGAAGATGGTCCCGAGTTTGCTTTCTTGGACTCGTTAAACCTTTACAAGAAAGAAGGGAAGGGGAAGGTTTATTTCCATGTCTTTTTACATCATGGCAGCAAGTCTTGTTTCCTTGAACAAAGCACCAGTTTTGAGTCTATCAACAGTTGGGTACTAGTCTTTTGACCTTATCCTGATTCAGAGTTTTCTTACTCCTCCAGTTGGTTTCTTTTCCAATTATTTGGGGAATCTGTCAATGTTTCCTACATTGTAGATTTGTTTCGTTGGTCCTATTTTGTGTCAAAAGCTGCCTAAGTCACTTTTGTGTCGTGCTCATTGTTCAAGGATTAAACCTTTGTCGGCCATTCTGCAGTTGCCTTGACCTTTTGTGTCGGCCATTCCCTCGTATCATTTCATTACATCGTGTCTTCAGCGGTCCTTTTTGTGAAATTTCAGTACCAATTCCAGATCCAATTAGTCTTGGAGTTACCTCGTGTTGGATGATGAAGGATGCCTTAATGCCTTCCTTCCAACGGATCTCTTCCTATCGACTGCAACACATCTTGCTCTGGGACCGAGATTTAGAGTTTTATGACAGTACCTTGGGAATTGTTGTCCTCAATGGCAATTTCCCTCGCTATTGGGTAGTGGGGATACCCTTATTGTCTCCCACTCGATAGATTCTTCAAGTGTTCGACTTCAAGTCCTTGTAATCACACTTGTTAGAATGTACTAGGTACCTTGGGAACCATTTTCATTAATGGTGGTTTCCCTCGCGTTTGTTAACGGTTTTCATTATTGACCGGTAATCAAACGGCTTCCTCCATGTTCGACTTCAGCTCCTTTATTCGCATGGTTAGGATTCGTACCTTTTTTGGGCGGTTTGGATTGAAGACCTTGGGCCGACAGTAGCATTGTCATCATTTTGCTATTGCCCAAGTTGCGCAAGACCTTGTTATACTTTATATGACATTTTGTTGAGACATAGATCCACCTTGTATTTTTGTGGCTATGATCGATTGTTGAGTATGGATCCACCTTGTTCATTTGTGGTCATGAATCCTTTAGATTTGATATGGCGCCTTTTTGCATATTGAGCGACCATTATAGTTTCATCAGTTATACATATGTTGGATCCTCCTGTATCTTTATGGCGATGTTATGTATATGGACTTGTATGTACTAGAGATCAGTTTTTCTGACATTTATCTCTCTTTCAGGTATCTTCACTCGAGCCTTTTGATCTTGGATTCTGTGCTCTCTCCATACTTACCTTTTTCCTTTATAATGTATTTCGGCTATCGTCTTCCCCTCTAACCTCACACATTAGGGGGCATCTGTTATACACCAGAATGGCACCTCTCCGTCTGAGTGCCGACTTTCCTTATGTCGGCGCACAAAAGGACACTTATGGATTGAGGTTTGCCTAGAATACTATAGCTTGGCTTATTATGGAATACATTTCTGCCTTCATCTCTGCCTGTGACCACTTTCCCATGATTTCGTCGCATGTCGGCACTTCATGGAAGTCACTGAAAAAACACCTATCTTGGAGGACCCATATCTTGAGTTCTGTAACTCCGTTTGACCTCATTTCTACGCCGTTGGAAAGGTATTTCAATTAGCTAAAACTTTCCAGAAGACACCAAAGTCTGAAAATGCCCAGAAATACCTCCCAAATTCGTTTTTTGTGTATGCGCGACTCTCCTTACGTGCAACCCGCGCATCATGCGCGACTCTTGTATTTTGCAAGTCGCGCATGCATATATTCGCGGGTTGCTCTTGTGTAAAATTGCGTATCATGCGCGGGTTGCTCTCCTTCATAGTCGCGCATCTGTTTCTCAACATTAAAACATAAAAACACGCCTTTTGAGTTAGTTTGGGTAGTTATACAACTGACTCCTTCAGTTGTAACCACTTTGGCTTCGCCCCTAACTCTTCTTCAGCATATAAATAGAGGTAGGGAGATCCATGAAAGGGGACTTGGAATTTCTGCATTGTTATGCTGGAGGAATCGGGACTCTCTTTTCCCACACCTTTGCCTTGGAGGTATTCCCTTGTGTTGCAGAGCTTGGAGGCTGAGTTCTTTGGAGAAGAGAAACAGCAGATCCAAATCAAGGTTTCGTGAGGTGCCAAACTTGAAGAGAAGGTATATTTGTACTTGTTTTCAAGATTAATAAAGATGTGATGTCCTTCTTCTTCCCAAATCATTGTTCAATGTGTGATTGAATCTCTGTTTATGATCATATGATGATGTTATTCAGATCATTTGTTTATGTTTACTTGATTATCATTGTCTTATATGTGGTCATAATGGTTTGAGGAAGGTATAACTTGTTTTGCAGGTCTCTTGGAGCGAGAGGAGCAAGAAGAGGATTGAAGAGAAAGCTTGGACCAGCCTTCAGTTATCAGGTGTGGACCTTTCTCATCTCTGAAACTTGCTGTTATATGCTTGCTAAACATTGTGCATCTCTCTTTCAACCCCAGTACGTTGATGGCCTCTTAAACCCTAGCCATAGGATACTTTCCTTTACAACAATAACTTTCTGCTGGAGTACACGATAGGGTGATCGATACCCGCTTCTCCTAGCTGTATTAAGATGATCCCTAGTGCGATGCCAGATGCATACACATGTACATGAAATAGTTTGTTCCAATCCGGAAATACTAAGATGGGTGTTGTAACCATCTTCTCTTTAAGAGTGTCTAAAATTTGCTGGCATTCCTCATTTCATAAGAATTTCACTTCTTTCTTTAACAACTTTTCCATAGGTGTTGTGATCTTTGCATAGCCTTTGATGAATTTTCTATAATACCCTGTATGACCAAGCACTGTCCTCAATTGCTTCACTGAGTTGGGTGCTGGGAGATTTACAATGATGATAATCTTTGCGGGATCTACCATCAAGCCTTGTCTACAAACAATATGACCCAAAAAAATACCAAATGGTGCACAGAATATACATTTCTTCAAGTTAAGAGGAATATGATATTGCTTACATTTCTCTAACATGAGCCTTAAATATCCTATATGTTTTTTGATTAATCCAAATACAGTCCAATCATCAAAATAGAATTCTAAGAATTTATGGATGTATTCCTTAAAGACAGCAACTACTACTCTAGAAAAGATAGCTGGTGCATTTTTAAGACCAAAGGGCATTACTATATACTAGAATGAGCCCCATTCTGTCGCAAAGGTGTTCTTATATCAATATTCTGGGTGGATTCTTATCTGGTGATAGCCTGAAAATACATCAGTGAATGAGTAGATCTCCTGTTCTCCTACATTGTCTAAAACTTCATCAGTGAAAGGTGTCGGAAACAGGTGATGAAGCGATGCGTCATTGAGTTTGCACAAATCGACACAAATCCTGATTTCTCCTTTAGTTTTCTTTTCCTGCACAACCATGAGACTAACCCACTCGCTCTCTTCTATTGGCTCAATGATGCTTGCTGCTAGCATCTTATCAATCTCATCCTTGACTTTTTCTTTATAACAGGGATTTAATATGTATGGGCATTGCTTAACCGGCCTAGCATCCCCTTTCAAAGGTATCCTCATAACTCCCAAATCTCCTACTATTCCCTTCATTTCTATAAACTTAGTGGAAAATAATTTTTGATAGTCATGTAACAAATCTGCGATGTGTCCTACCATTTCATCATCCCAATAGTCTCCAATAGAGGCAAACTTTGGTTCTGTTTATGTGCCAATATTGATCTTTTTAATCTTAATAGGTTCTGTGACAGCTGGAATGTCTAGCTTTGGTCCCTCAACTTCGCGAGTCCCTTTTGACTTTGTAATGTTGATACTACGAGGATTCTCATCCTCATCACCTGGCTCTTCTGTGAAGTTGTAACACTCTAGCGCATGTTCTAACTGGATGGCCCAATCAGGATGAGTATACACTGGTGGGGTACAGTCATCAAATATCTTAGTATTTATAATCTCTAGAGCCTGATCAATGCTTGGATACTCAGATTCAAAAGTGAAAGTGACTAGAAAGCTATCTATCATAACTGGCCATGTAATCGTTCCTCTGTGCAACTCTGTCTCAGTGTACCGATTCCTTGGAACTGTGTCTAAAGTGTGAATGAATAAGTGAACACATTCATCCTCTGGAATTTCCAACCAATTATGTTCGCAAATCTTAATATGTGACATGGGGTCACTTTCTCTTGTGTATTTATGCTGGAGACACTCCTTGTCAATAGAGAATCTGATCGCCATCAATATCTTAAAATCATCCCATGATGTGATATTTTATTTATGTGCATGCCACCATCTTACAGGTGTGGCTCTTACTGCAAGGTCAATAGCTGCCATCCTCTCCTCATGAGGAATTTCGTACTCAAACTGCTGTAAAAGGTCATTGACATCCGCTAAGCCATCAAACGACAGAATATCCTTAATCTATGTACCAATCCATCGTAGTGACTTAGTCATAAATGCACATCTGGGAGCTGAGACTTCGTAAAGTCTATTCTACCAATTTTCTAAACCAACATCTGAATCCGATGTGCATGAGTTGTCGCATCACCAACTAATATTTCCTTCTGCGGTGGGGTTGATATAATCACTCTGGTTAGCAGTCATCTGATAGAAGCTCTCCATATTACGCACCTCTTCCTCTGCTCTGATAGGTTCAATGTATCGAGGACCCTGAAAAGGATCCAACGGTGCGATGACTCGAATCTGTTTATCCTCAAAGGTCATTTGTATTTTCTTCAAATCGATAACAACCATGTTATCAATTTCCCAATCAATACCTAATAAAGTTGGATATGGTCTGCTATCGCCAATAATTTCTATGACTTCAAAATCTGCAAAGCTGTGAACTCCGTCAATATCAACTGGTACTTGCGGTAATCATCCTAGTGGTGATAGCCTCTACTAATTGGCTAGTCATAGATGGATAGGTGATCTGGCTAACTTAGGGCTACCCATATGTTCCCATGTCTGCTTAGTCAGAACATTTACCTCTAATCCTAAATCTAGGATTACCTCATCCATTTCAAACTCTCCAATTTGTGCTGTGAGTCTCATTTTTCTTCATGTTCTTGTATGGCCCATAATATTATGAACAGCACACTGCATACTGCTCATGGAATAAGACTGCTAATACTGATCTATGATGCACTGAAGCTCTCCTATGGCTTTCTCACTTCTTACGAGTTTCAAGAAGCTCCATAGGAAGGATTGTACACTTCCTATCAACTCATCCTCTTTGCACCTTCCCGATGTGGTAGCTTGCGATGTCTGCACAGGACTAATGCCACAAGGTTTTTGCTGTGTTATACCCCTATGCGGCAATACCTGCGATCCTGATAGTGTAGGGTCAGTAAAGAAATTTTTAGCTTGCTGAAATGTTTCTTTGTTCTTCTGCATGTCAAGTGATGTAGATTTATCAGTGGCTTCACGCACCCACTTCGGACCTGTATTTTTTTTGGCATCCTGCGATGTCTTACTCTGCGGATGACAATATTGACTCTTGGTTCTAGTTATTTTTTCTCAGTAGCAATAAGCTGAATATTCTGGTTTACTGCTGGCTTAGGATCCAGTAGCAATTATTTTCATCATGTCCTACTGACTTACAGAAGTTACAGTATAAATTCTTAGGAGTTTGTACATACTTCTGAAGTAAAGGGCATTCTTGTGGTCTATGTCCTCTTGTTCTACAAATTTCACACCATGGCCCTTGATTCTGTAGTAAGGGGTTAGGAGCCCCACTTGCTAGATACTCAACAAATACTGGACAATTATCTTTAGTATGGCCATGTCCTTTACACTTTGTACACCATAGTTCTTGTTCAACCTCTTTTCCTTTCTTAATCTCATGTAACTGTAAAGTGAGATTAGCTAACTAATTCTGTAAATTTGACATACCTGCACTAGTCTCGGCTAGAGGTGAAGCCTCTAGTTTCATTTCCATCTCCAATGCTTCATCCTGCGTATGGAGTTTCTGTTGCATTAGTGAAATTCTGATATGAGGGAGCAGTGCTGCGATGAACCATTCCTTATGCTGCTCTGATGCAAACTCAAAACTAACTTGGTCTATAACAGATTTAAATTTCTGATCGAAATCCCATACTTACTCTTTGGGTAACTGTTTGATGTCTTTAAGTTTTGTGATACATTGTGACTCAGACTTAGGTTTCTTAAATTCCTTAATCATTGTTGTTCTGAACTCTACAAGTGTTCTAATCTGCGCTGATGTATACTTCATATACCATGTTAAAGCTCATTCTCTAAGTGTAGTAGCCAACTGGACAAGCTTATTATTGTCATCCTGAATCTGTTTAATGGTCCATACAGCTTCACATAGGAACCAATGCTGCTCTGGGTCTTCTGCCCCTGTACCCCTGAAGGTAGGTAATTTCATGTCATCCCCCATTCTATTTCTACGTCTTGGGTTCTGGTTTGCTGTATTACTGCCACTTGGCTGTGTAAATGTAGTATGTACTGTGTGTGAACTACTAGATGGAGTTCCTACAGGATTATTCTGAGTCCCGGTTTGTTTTTGTGGGGTATAAGGGTGGTAAGGGATACCCCTTACTGTTCTTTCTCTATTACTTTGACTCTGTTCTCTAGTACTGCCTGAACTGTCTTCAAATAAGGAATATATGAAATCTACTTTATATCTTTTACCACTACGTGTACATCCAATTTCTTCAAAATCACTCCCAAACTCTTGTGACATTACACTTACTTAACTTATTCATCTGAGAATATATCTAGTACTCCTTTTTCATATAATAACATCTTAAGGAATAAATTCAAAGAGTTCAAGTACTTACCGCAATATCCCTTGAAGAAGTACCTCTCTGCTTCTCTGAAACTCTTTCTTTGATCGACTGCAAACTATGTAATGAAACCTTCCAGCAAAATCGCAAGCCAGAAGTCTACTGCCCGCGAAATGGGATTATCTACTCTCTTCACGGTGTGAATCAGCTCCGGTGTCTAGACAATGTCCCTTTTATTCTTAAATACATGCTTATCATTCAACTTTGACAACCAATCGTACAACTCATTTGCATAGGTTACAAAAAATATCGCATGCAAGTCTGTGAAGATATGTTTCTATAACCAGTCCTCTATACTAAGCCTAGGACTCTTGTTTTCTTGCATAGCAAATTCTCTTTCTTTAGACTCAACCCACTGGTTAAGTTATTCTTTAGTAGGATGCCAACAGAACATCAGCTCTTCAATTTGTTCAAAACCTGCGATGGAACCATTTGTTGGTTATAGATGAGAAAGTCTTAAGGCAATGGAACCATTTGTTGGTTCTTCTTACTATTGTGCAGACCTGGGTTTTCTTTAATGTACCGACAAAACCCCTAGCTCACTGGCCCTTTTGGCGATAGACCGCAAAACGGCCTGAAGTCTCACCCGAAGTGATCTTAAATGGGTTGGCAGAAGAATCATGTTTCCTCAACCAGGTTCTGTAGCATCCTACGTTCTCTTGACTCTAATTAACCAGTTGAATCTCTCTACAAATGTTGTATCTCTCTCTTCCTAGTAGACTCTTATCGCATCGCAGCTTCTAGGACGATGCGCAAACTTACTCTTCTGCACGGCTCTTGAACTGCGATATCGCACACCGCCGCTCCTCTGAGAGTGTGATATCACCTTTCTTCACTGCAATACTTCCTACAATGAGACTCAATATATTTAACAAATCTCAAGGTCTCGGGGCTTCCTCTCTGGGTATATTAGCTCGTTTAACATTCATCAAGGTGTTAAGCGACTTCACTTAGCCTCTACAGTCTAACACGCTTAACATTAATCACGCTCTACTTGCTGAACGAAATATACAGAAGTCACTTAACACTGTAACTGTTACTATCTGAATCAAGTACTATTAATCACATACAGGATACTTAACGCATTCAACTCACATTGAACCTTCTATGTTACTGCAAATGAAGGATAGCATACATACATTCATTAACTGATAAGAAACGTTCACGTAACGAATAACATATAGAAAATAAGCATAACATAGTCACATGAAACAGTCACACAACCCACAGATTTTACGTGGTTCACTTCTAGTGAGGAAGCTACGTCCATAGGAACTTGTGTTTATATTATATCTGAAGAGAGTACACACAGTTCCACTGCAACCTATTATGCAGCTTGAGATCTTCTGGGAAACTCTGCGCACTCAGTTGGGAGCCCTTCTCTCTTAGATATCTTCTCTTTCTATTATGCTTTCTTCTTACAATATATTCCTCTCTCTCTCTCTCTCTCTCTCTCAATCCCTGCGGATTGTCACATTCATGCTCCAGGAGTCAACTACTGGTTACAATAAGATAACTACAGACTGAACAACAGAACCAGAGCTCGACTCTTTCTCAATATCTTACAATAATGGTGATAACTAGATAACCAACTTATCTACTGTCTAACCTTTTACAATACAAAATACATGCTTAAATAGGTGGCCCGAAGGTCTCACCATGATACAAAACTGTGGGCCTATCCCAACAGTAACCCAAAACCCTAACTATGATAGTCGACCTATCTGTACTTTGAACTGCCACTTACTAGTCACACTGTAGCTCTCTACAGTCTTCCACGCTTCCTGGCGCTGATCATGGGTATGGGTGCCGCTTCCTCGGTCGCTCCCCTTCTGTCCTTTGTCTTTAATACCTCAGCCTGTTGCTCCTTCTCCATTCATGAGGGTAGATGAGCCCTCCTATCGTCACCACTGCCTTAAATGCACTGGTTGATCTCTCTTCTCGGCCACTTCAGGTACTACTTCCTTTGACTTTCTTGTTCCGATAGCAGCTTTTCCTATAGCTCTATGGCCCTGCTCCAACAACGATGCAATGGGAATGTAGCTAATGCTTCTGGATCATGGAATGTGTCACTGCTATTGCAGTTGTAACTGCTGGATCATGGGCAATGAAGGAATCGAAACTGCTGCTACTAAATCATGGAAAATATGTCACGACTGCAGGATAAAAATGTAACTGTAAATGACGTTGCAGCTGTAACTGCTGGAACTGTTGTACTGTGAAGTGGAGGAATCTAAGCTGCTATTGATAAAAATGGAAAATATGTCATGACTGGAGGATAAAAATGTAACTGTAAATTATGTTGTGGCTGTAACTGCTGGAACTGTTGTAATTTGAAGTGGAGGAAACTGAACTGTTACTGATAAATAATAGAAAATATGTCACGGTGTCAATGATGCTGCATCTATAACTGCTGTAACTACTGTAATGTGAAGTGGAGGAATCTCAACTGCTGCTGATAAATAATGGAAAATGTGGAAGGTAGAAAGTGGAACTGTGGTACACTCCTAGATCTGAAGTCATGGTTCTGCAACTACTGATGGAATCATGAGAAAGAATGTATAGTCTTCACCCGCTACAAAACCCGATGGTACAATTCTAGTCATGCAAATAAATGTGTCGAGGTTGAGCATGAAGAGAAATCATTGGATTAGCAGCCATTGATGGATTCCATAACCAATGCGAGTAAACTCACCAGTGATGTCAATGAGTGCCAAGGTACCCAAGTACATATTGCAAAGTGCGAATAGATGTGCTGATGTTGAGCCACTTGCAAGATCTGACAATCAAGGGACGTTGATGAATTCCCATGATTGTTAGCGAGAGAACTTGCCATTAAGGCATGCAAGCCTCCAGGTACTCAAAATGAACTCTAGTCTATATCCCAGATGAGGTGCTAAGGTCGATGGGGAAAGACTTGTTGAAAGGTGGAACATAAGGAATCCCACATCAGTCAACGCGAGTTGGTATAAAAAGATTGGTAGGACTATTAGTGAAAAGATCTCACAGTCAAGTAGTGGATATGGCAAGGCTATGTAGTCATGGAAAGGGGGCTAGTTTTATTTAGAAGGAAAAATGGAAAGGAAAAATGAACTGAAAAAGTTAAAAAGATGTATGCAACTCAGAAAGATAGGCATGTGTGAAGTCATGATAGATAAAGCGATGGAAAGTGGACTTCAAGACATGGATGATGAAGGTGCTCTAAACAAGAAATATGGGTAAATAATCATGACACAAATGAGTTTATGAATGGTTTCTGTGTAACAATAAATGCCATAATATTTATGATGAGTAACGTCTCCTTCAAGCTGTCTATCAAAGCATGTTTTTCGAAGGTTTTGGGATTCTTGAAAAATTCACTCAGCAGCAAAATGCGATCGTCTTTGAACCTGAAACAAAACTTAATACAAATTCCTGCATGAAACTTAGTAGTGAATATGTATTGAATATAGTTCCTCCTCCCCAACTGAGCTGGTTGCATGTCCTCATGCAACCTAGCATGAAACTTATGAGAACTTCGTAAAAAAAAACATATCATGCGGAAAGAAGTACATAAGCTGCAAAGAAAATGTCAGAAAGAAATAAAATGTGTTATACCTATTTTTGTTGCTCTCGTGGTTCATCATTGATCATTGTTTGAAGTGACTCGAAGAAAATTCAGAAACAACGTCCATTTGCAACTTTATTTTTTTTTTGGTTGTTTTTATTTTTTTTACTTTTTATTGTTTGTGATTTCTTTTTAATCTTTATTTTTATTTTCTTTTGCAAAATTAAATTTTTATTATTTCCTTTTATAAAACAAAAGAAATATTTTTTGTAATTTTATATATTTTTTTATTGTTTTTGTTTTATTTTTACAACACACAAAAAAATGCCAAAAACACTTTAAAATTAAATTTACCCGATCCGTGTTCTTGGGCATTCAACATTAATGTCTAGGTTCTTTAACAAAGCATTTTTGCACCGAGAGGCACTCTACAGCCCAGTATGGGGGAGATATTGTAATGTTATGTAACGTTACGTAACGTCGTAATGTTACGTAACGTTACATAGATGTCGGCTATAAAAAACAAAACTTTTAATTATCTTCCAAAATAAATGTTGGCCACAAAAACAATCTAATATGGGTGAGATGTTGTAATGTTCCTACCTAACAAAATAATAAAAAATAAATAAAAAATTTAATTATCTGCCATAAAAAAAATGTCTGTGAGAAAAACAACACAATATAGGGGAGATGTTGTAATGTTTCTACTTAACAAAATTTAAAAAAAAAATAAAAATGAATTATGCGCAAAAAAAATGTTGGTCATGCACATGGTTTTAAAACCCTGTGCAAGGCCTCTTAAAAACCCATGGTTTTATTGTACATGGTTTAGGAGGGCCTTAAAAATGGTTTTAAAGCCATGTACAAGGCCTCCTAAACAACCCATGGTTTTGTTGTACATGGTTTAGGAGGTAGTTGCAAATGGTTTTAATACCATGTGCAAGGCCTCCTAAACAACCCATGGTTTTAGGAGGGCCTTGCACATGGTTTTAAAACTATGTATGGGGGAGATGTTTTAATGTTTTTTCCTAATAAAATAAAAAATATTATATGCAGCCATAAATAGTAATAAATATTAATAATAAAAATATTATTTGTGGACCTTAAATAAAAAAATGTGCCTTTTGGTCTAAATCACATTAAAGCTGATAGTTGAGTGCAATACTTAAGAAGAGGTCTGCACCTCCAAATATTTGATCCCTCTCAGCGCTTGATAGAGCCTAGGATTTGGATCTATGCTGGTAAAATTTAAATAGCTGTAACAACCAGCTGCGACAGCAACGGCTACAACATCTAGTTGCGACACCAATGACTGCGACACATAGCTGCGACACCAATGACTGTGACACATAGCTGCGACAACAACAGTTGCAACACACAATTGCAACAACGAGCTGCGACACACAGCTGCAACCACCAACTATGACAACCAGGTCGTAACAACCGGTTGTAACACCGATTAGTTCATACATAAACTGTCCTTAACATAAAATAAGTGCACCCCTGCCCCATTAGTATCGATCTACTGCTCCTGCCCACATTTTTGAGTTATTATTTTTCATTGTCGTGCATGCACGGATTTCGATCACAACAAACTCTTGGCACTATGAGAAACATCCTTATAATTCATTCATTGTGCAATGTTATGGATTTAAAATCATATATCCATGGAACATAGTTAACGAGGCATGCTTTTAAAATTTTTGTGATTCATGACAAATCACTTCAACAGCAAAATTGACAATCTTCAAACCTGAAAAATGATAGTACTAAACCTGTAATCAAACTTGTGAGATTATTGTAAAATGAAAGAATTATTACGAAGGCAAGTGAATTGAATTTCAAAAATAAAGTGCATTTTTTCTTTATCTTTGTGTGTTGTCAAAGTGACTTGAAGAAAACAATTTATCGTAGAGCGTAAAATTCATGCATTTGTATTGTTTTTGGGAATGTAAGAAAGTCCATTTGCAAATATATATATATATATATATATATATATATATATATTATTTTATTTTTAAACAAAAAAAAACCAACTAAAATAAAGCGTTGTATGATTCACAAAATAGAAATAAAGAATTCAAATAAAATTGCCAGCACGGACCCGAGTGTATTTATGATTATCAATTTCTCCATCTGAAAGATATTGCTATGATCATAATTTAAACAGCATCAGCAAATTGAAATGAAAACATCAATGTATGTATATGAATTTTTAACAAATGCATGTTTGGGTCTTAGATGGAAGCTCAGTGTGTGTGTTCTTAATAGACTTCTTTCCTGAGAGCTTCTAAGAATTAAAAAATAATACAAATTATGCTAATCTTCAAAAAGAGGATTGCATTATGTCATTTTACCAATATGAAAGGAGTTTAACCAATTAAGCAGATTCAAGTGATTAAACAACTAGCTGCAACAATGAGCTACAACAACAACCGGTAGTTGCCCCATATCGATTTGATTCTCACCTTCCTCCTTTTTGTGGTGTTAAGACTAGTCCGATTGCTTCTGCGATTATAATATTTTCAATTGATCCTTAGGGGCTTTGTTCAGCCTTTTTCTGTTTTTTGTTCAGCATTTTCTTTGTTTAGCCATTTTTTTGAGCTTTGTTCAGCCTTTGTTCATCCTTCACAAAACTATGTTCAGCCTTCACAAAACTATGTTAAGCCTTTTCTTTGTTCAGCCATTTTTGTGAGATTTGTTCAGCCTTCACAGAACTATGTTCATCCTTCATTGTCACAGCAATGGAGTTTACTATTTCAGCTGCTTGGAACCGGCCGCAACAGTAAATATAGAAAATACCCTCCCGAAGAACCAGCTGTATATCACAAATATTCGCTTTATTTGGTGATTTCCTCATGAATTAGGTAAAGGAGGATGTTACGCACAAAACCCATGTCTCGGACTTTCAAAAATTCTTTTTCATATGCTTGCAAATCGAAACGCGAGTCAAGGTGTTCTTATCTGGCATTTTTTTTTGTTAAGGCTATAAGAGCCATTTGCAGGCCATTTGTTGCATATTTATTCAATTCCTTTCCAATTTAGATGGATCTGCAATACTCACCTAACTACCTAGGCCTAGAAAAGTAATGATCGCTTTATTTGTTGCGTGTATTTCTCCACGATTGAAATCTTTTGACAACTATCAATGAGAGGAGTGCGTTATCATTTGGTCAAGATGCTCGCCAAGCTTGTTGAGAGATAACAGGTGCAATGGATAATAGGTGTTGGGAATATCAGAGGCATGTAATCTTGAATCTTGGAATTCAAGTTATTAAATTATTCCATGCGGCCATGTTTTGTTGCAGGTTTAAATTGAAGGAAAGTCATGGCGACAGAAGCAATTCTAAGTAAGGACATTTGGTAATGTAATCAAAAATTTTTTAAGTTTCAGTGTGGAAAAGCTCAAATCACTCTCATCCGAAATTAAATTGTAGACCATGTATTTTATATTCAAGGACAAAGACAAATAGATGGCTGCGAATCCAAAATGTTGGGCCGGCGTAGACTACCTAACAATGTTTTGGTAATAACTTCTTTGTTTCATGCCTGATTTGAATTATTCCAAATCCAAAAGAAATTGGATTCATAAGGATACTTCTAGTAGAAACACATTTCAAAAATTCTATTATATGGTATGTCATATAATCTGAATAACATCCTGCATCCTAATGTTGTTTGTGAGTTTCAGCCTTGACCAACGGTCACTATTTTGAGTACAACTTTTTTGTTAAAAGATGGATTGATGTGATTCCAATTGGAGATGAAAATAGATTCATATAGGTATATCCAATAGAAATAGGTTTTTAATACAAGAATAATTGATGGGTCAAATATTCCAATGAACAACTGAGAAAGCAGAGTTTTTAGAGTGCAGATTTAGGATAGGTAGTTAGTATTTTGGGCATATCTCCTTCGTACGATATCAAAATTGAATGATTCAAATTGTGTTGTAAACTATATTTATATGAGAGTATGCATTAGAAATAGGTTTTTATAATTCATTCATTAGGTCTCCCAAAATGTTACTATCCCAACTATGTTCTTGAGCTTCCTACTCCACCCCCAGTCAGTATTTTGACCATATCTTTTTCATTTTAGAACCAAATTGAAGAATTCAAATTGTATTGGAAACTATACTTAAAGGGATAATTTGGATAGAAACAGGTTTTAAAACTAATCCATTATGGTTCCTAAAAATAGGACTGTCCCGACTGTGTTTTAGCAAATTTTAACAAGCCAAAATGCCAAAAAAATGCAATAGATTTGCGTTGTTTCAACTTGAAGTTGCAGCTGCTTTTCAACATTATAATTTTAGCGTTTGTTCAGCTTAAAAATAAAATTGCAGACTAGTTTTATTTTACAAATTGAAATTTTTTTTAGCAAATGGAGATAATGAATTGCAAAATAAAAATGAAATCAATTAAGCATGTTGCAAAACATTAATTATTCATTCCTAAAAATTTTAGAAAACATCTTACTTTCTGATCTTCATGATAGCACAAAGCACAGAGGAGAACATACTTATTCTAAGTGAAAGTAAAAACTGAAAATAAAATCCTACCTACTCTATGCTAATTGGGAATTAAAAAACAGTTACGTGTAATCAAATAGCCAGTGTAGCCATACACGCAACAGTAATAGGAATATATTATATTTCAATCCCATGAATAAACAATGGAAATATGCAAAGATGAACGAATTTAATTGTTATGGCTGTGATCTAACTAAATAAAAAGAAAAAATAATTTGTTCTAACCTCATACTCGTTTGAACCATCGTTCGGTAGGGCTTTCATAGGAATAGTTTTCACTCCTCAGATCATGATGCAACTCCTCATGGTCCTCCTCGATCTCCTATTCGCATGATTGTTCATCCTCAAGTGTGAAAAATTCTTCGTATGTTGATTCCTTGTCTGTTGTGGGAGGATTAATTAAGCTCTCAGCTGCTTTCAGGATCTCTTCTTCGTGAGAAGAAGAGATCCCTACTTTTGCAAGGATTTGAATGAGTTGTTCCAAGCTTAAACTCATTGTTAAATCATTTTGAAAAAGGGATTCTTACATCACCCAAATCTAAATGAAGAATTTAAATAAACACTCTTGCTGAAACAAATTTAAAAAAACACTCTATACAAGAAAAAAACAATTACTCTTCACAGTTGCGAGAAAACACACTTGTTGAAATTGGAATTCACACTTGCATAATTGAAACACTCTTTGCAAAAATTGAAATTCACTCATTGCATAAATTGAAATTCACACTCTAGTGTATGCTTGCAGAAAAATCAAACTAGACTTCAATCCATCGTGCTTCCTCAGCAACAGAGCCAAATTTTTGGGCCGAATTAATGTCATTTTAATTCCATTGTAGTAATTGCCCATCCATTTAATTAGTCAATCCGAGGTTCGTAGGCTTACGAAGCACATGCAAAGTATATGTTATGGAGAGAAATTCCTATGGATTGGGGTACCACAACAGACAGTTTGACTCCAGAAATCAATCATTTCCTATATGCAAGAGAAACCAAATATCTAACATTAAAGGATATCGATTCGTACCTTATTCTGGACAGTTGATGTAGATCCCCGTTGAGCTTTCCAACTCCAGATTGAATTGATAAACTGCTTCCTCAACATTCAATAAACAAGACAAGCATGCTATATATAATTGTGTTAGACCTACTCTAGCATATATAATCAATAACATATAAGCATTCGAAATCATCCATGGATCAAATATTCATTCAAATATACATTATTGAACAAGAAAATATATTTCTATTAATTATAAAACAAATATTACAATACAGACAACCTCTATCGGCATGTCTGCGAATCGGAGAAACTGAGTCCCCCACTTGGGCCTCCACCACTTCAATCCTCCATCTCTCGATAGCAAGCTCACAAGCAAAAGGAAAGCTTGGGAAGAACACAAAAGTGCTCCAAGATACAAAGGGATGCAGACTCAAGTACAAGCTCTAGCAACAATGGACTATAGTTTTCTTGCTCTTCAATTCCTCATGCCTTCAATGTATCCAAAGGGTTCCTTATATAGCTCTTCAATGGGGTAATGAAAGGTTGAATCCGAGCGATCTCAAGGTATATGAAAGGATAGGAGACAAGTGAGTTGGATCCACATCAAGGAAAAATCCAAAATAATTTGGCCTTTTGCACACATCTCGGTGTATGCGGGTTTAAGGGTCAAATACGCGTATATACATGAGAAAGGGATTAAAAGTCGTGTATGGCAATTTTTGCATGTTTTTAGGGATGATCTTGGAAACATCAAAGGTAAAAAAATGGTCCATGGGGTCTAAGGACTCTCCAGAGGGACAGGGAAGGCCATAAAAGTGTGATTCACCATGTGTGGTAAAATCAGTTGTAAACGATGCCCCCTAATGTGTGAGGTCAGAGGGGTCATACGATGGCTGAAATACATTATAAGTCCATCCCAGAAGTGAAGTGATGAAGAACCCAGTGGAAGAACTAGCCAACCAATCAATACAATATAATGATAAAGCTCTGCATATAACTACAAGTAGATGTAGAAGTCCCGGATATATAAGAGTACAATGGCCATGAATAGGAATGATACAAAATATGACGTGTGGTCGTCGCAGCGTACAATATAAATAGCTCATAATATCCATGATGAAGATATAAAAAGGATCATGATCTCCATGAAGGCTGAAGATATATAGTGGATCAAGATCTCCATAATGGCTGGAAATATCTGACATATACTGGAATCAAGGCACGAGAGCTGAAACCTCATGAACATTGGCACAATCAAGGAGGTAGCATATAAAAGACACCAACAATCTAGAAGGTCTTCTACACAAACTGCTACGAGTACATGTCCTACTATGTGAATAGAGGTGTCGAGGTCGAACAAAGTAGTCCATCATCCGATTGCCGGTCATTGATGTATACCATTAACAAACATGAGATCACCCATCGATAATGAAAATGAGAATCAAGGTACTAGAGTGCAAACTAAGTGTGAATAAATGTGTTGAGGTTGAACACTCGGAGAGAATCCATTGATCAGGGGACATTGATGTATTCCAAAAACACTGTCGATGGCAAGAGAACCTGCCACTGATGACTGCAAGTCTTAAGGCAGTCAAACATGACTCTAGATTCCTATCCCAGAATAAATGATCTAAAGTCGATGGGATGAAATTCGTTGGAAGGAGGGCATTAAGGCATCCCCCATCATCCAACACAAGGTACTCAGCAAAGCTATATGATGTGGAAGGACTCGATCATAAGGTGCATGAACCAGTAACTGTATCGAGAATGGCCGACATGCAAAGTCAAGATAACTTAGGAATGGTCGACTCATGTTTCAACTTCCTTCGAACAAGAGCATAAAGGAAAATGGTGACTGAATGTAGGCAGCATAGACTTGATATACAAAAATGGGACATCTCTACGACACAGGAGGCATTGACAGAGGCTCCATAGGGACTAGAAGCTTAACTAATCGGTGGAGATAAACTCAGATAAATGAGTATAGCTCCTAAAGTCAAACTATTAGCCCAACCAATGGATGTGATATACAGTGCTCTGTTCGAAGGCGACACGACTCGACTGCTGCCAAAGATAACATCTTTTCTTGTTCGGCTTTTTGGTTTTTTAATTTTTTTTGAACTTTTTCAAATATTTAAAAATCTTGAAAAAGAATAAAATTGGTTTAAAGTTACAGACTAAGAGGAGACGAGTGTCAAATAGGAAAACAAACTAGTTCCAAGCAGCGGAACATACCTATGCTCAATGCAAGGATACATGTGTAGGATATTGACACTCGGGGGAAAGTCCCCTCCCGGTAAAAATAGGGAATCAAGCTGCAAAGTTTATATAAAATGGCTCTACGTGGCTAGACATGAGACAAGCTCGGGCTGTATGGCTGATACTCAAATTCAGGGAAGCCGGCATAAGGATCAATGAGGCAGGAACAACTCATGATAATGCAATTACAACTTGACATAAGGGAGTCCTAGGGAAACAGGCTAGCAAAAGATCAAGAGGAGTATGAGGCTCTTGTGAAATGTCATGGTGATACTATACAATGGACTCCCATGCCCTAAAGGACAAACTATTGGCATGGGCACCAAATGCAAACAAGGAGATAACTAGGGTACCCATGTAAGGTCAAGCTCTACCATTCACATCATGTCACTTCTAAGACAACAAGAAGGTTCTGTGACAAGATAGAATGGGTTCGTACCTACGGTTATAATGAAATGGTCATAAGGTCATGAAAAATGCAAATGGAGGTGGAATCTAACCTATATTCTAGTTTAAACATCATACCTAAAATCGGCACGAATGGGACAAAACAACAGTCGAAACGACGCTCAAAACGGTCTCCTACATCATTATATTAGTCCAAAATGGTCCAAAAGTGTCAGAAATGGTCCAAAACTATATAAAGGGGGTAAAAATTTTCAAAAATTTGAAAAATTTCTATAAATAGTAAAAATTCAAAACATTATATAACATTTCAATTTTTTACCCAATTGAGCTCAGAACTTCAAACGCGAATTCCGGGAGTTTCAGCTGGCGGAATCCAACACCGTTTTTTCTAGGTAACTTCCCATGCCCTGCTCTTTCATTTGCATGTAATTTTTTCAAATTTCCATGGTGAAAATTGATTTCTAGGCCATTCTAAATTATGCGCCATGACTCATGTGGAAATTGAGGATTTATCTGCATATAGGGCTAGCTATACGCGGAAAAATGCCTCAAAGTCGCGTACATATGTGGTTGTTTAGAAAACAGTCACATATGCAGCCGTGTCTAAGTTTTTCTAAGACAACTAATGACCAAAAATCAAATTGAATGTGTAGGATGGTACTAGAATTGAGGGAACGAGAGCACGGGGATGTAGAAACAGAAGTACAGGGCAATCTAATGGCACAACAAGCTCTTCGTGCATGCGGGTTCTACAAGTTTTGGTGGCTTAAGGGCCAAACCAAGACTATTGTAGATGCTAGTAGAGTACTGGGATCTTGAATCAGAGTCTTTCCAGATCGATGGGATGTCCCTCACTATAGAGGTGGAGGACATATACTTCATTACTAGATTTTTCCGACAGGGGGAAGTGGTGAACTTATGGTCTCGTGGGCCCGGAGGTGGCCTCACCATAGATGAGTATATAGTTGTAAACTATTACCTAGACACAGAGAAGTTCAAGAGTCAGATCCCAACTAACTCCATACAGGTGCTAGGCCTAAAGGCCATACTACTGACACTCGACAGGATAGCAGGGCTAGCTTCACTCCACTAGGCCTCGCGGCCCTTGATGTTCTATCCAGTGGAGTGCATGAGACCCACAATTTACGATTTTAGTATTGCGTTGTTGAGCAACATGAAGCAATAACTCAGCGACTGCAAGATGGGCAGGGTACGAAACTTCGGCTCAGCAATATACTGAGCACGTTCTTCTTTGAGCGTGTTCTAGGATTGAGCCCTAGAGTTGACGTTCCTCTTCATAGGGTTCAAGATCCGGCCCAACGATGTTGGGAAGATGCGATGCGTAGAATGGGTGGAGGTAGGGTGTCCAACCCCTATCCAGTTGATTTCTTTCCATCGTGGCGGTGACAGATAGTTGCCATCAATGATTATCCCTATGCAGGGATATATTTTCAGGGAGATCTTGACATGCCTCTACCACCAGGATCAGCATATGGTGACATTGGTAACGAATCCCAACCCTCTTTTTAAGTTTTTTGGATTATTTAAATTTTTTTGTTTTTTTTTTATATATATAGACTCAAAAGACATATTTTTGCGTGACAACACATAGTGACATATTGTCATATGTATGCAGATGTAGGACCATGATGGCCTGATGGTTTCCCTCATCATAGATGGAGGGGAAGAGTAGATGACATTATGGGTGTGGATATGGAGGGGATGCTCCAAAGAATTCATACCAACTTTGTGCGGCTGACACATAGGGTACCCATGGTGCAGGTCGAGGACCTGCCTGAGGCCATGTAGCGTTAGGTGGTGGGTGTACCACAAGCATGGGTGCGGTTATTTCAATGGCTAGCTAGATCCATGGTGACATTCCATGATCAGAACCCCCCTCTTCCTCCCCAGGCTTAGATACCTGGGAGTGATACATTTTGTACTACTGTGTATTTATATTTTGGTGGCTCGAAAGCCCCATTTTTGTATTATGACACTTATGTACTATCACATTTTGAATATTTAATGAAAAATGTTTATGATGATCAATTTATTTATTTACATGTGTAAAAATGTATGTTTGTACAATAATATACAATAGTCAGCCTTGGCTGAGAATCATGCATAGTACTTTTTAAGATAGAGCCCATTTCTAGGCTCCGCTAAGGTTGTCGCCTCGTAATCTACTAACTCATATGCGCCCTTATCTAACACATGTTTAACAACGTAAGGACCATGCCACATGGGGTTAAAATTTCCTTCCCCCAAGGGTTCTTTAGCTTGATCCCACAAAAGGACCAAATCTCCTTCACTAAAATTCCTTGGACGGACAGATTTATCATACTGGACCTTAACGTGATGCTAATTCACTTCTAGAGCCACCAAGGCATATCAACGTTGCTAATCAAGCTACTCTAAGTGGACCAAATGTTCCTCCAATGGGGAAGTGTCTAGTAAGAGCTCTATGGCTATCTTCAAAGAAGAGATTTTGCACTCAACAGGAAATACAGACTCCACTACATGTACAAGCTGATATGGAGAAAAACCAGTGGAAGTCTTAACCGCGGTCCTATAAGCCCACAAAGCAAGATATAACATGATATTCCAATTGGTCTTGCTTTGTGCGATGGTTCGTTGGAGAATGGAATTGAGTGATTTGTTCACTGCTTCAACCTGTCCATTCACTTGAGGGTAATAAGAAGAGGAATGCTCCTGCTTATACCCTAATTTCAAGGCCAACTCTTCCACCATCCAATTCTGAAAGTGCCTGCCATGGTCAGTGACAAGCTCTTTTGGAATACCGAACCGAGTAATGATCTGGTTGAGTATGAAATGTGTGGCTGTCTCACCATCATATTTAACCGTGGGAATAGCCTCAACCCATTTTGTTAAATAGTCAATAGCGCACTATGATATGATGATGCCCCCCCAGCTGAAGCTGGGTTGCAATCCATAAAATCAATCCCCCACTTAGTGAAGGGACCGGTGGTGATAATTGGATGTAACGGGGCAGGATGTGAGCGCATATTGCATGCAAACACCTGGAAAGGGTGGCACTTCTTGACCGCATTGACATAATCTTTAAAGATCGAAGACCAGAAATAACCTGCTCTCAAGATCTTTTGGGCTGTAGAAATCCCAGATAAATGACCATGACACGCCCCTCCATGGCAATCATTCAGCACAATATCAGCCTCCTCATGAGTTAAACAATGACATAAAATGGAATCTACCCCATGACGGTATAATGTGTTATCCACTATGAGGTAATTCTTGGATACATGATGTAACCGTCATCGCTCATCCCGTGAAAGGTGAGTAGGGACCTTCAATGTTTGTAAATATATGATAATATCCCTGTACAATGGATCCAAAGTTTAGATTAGGAAAATGTGCTCATCGACAAACGTATCTTCACAAACTTCCTCCTCCTCCTCACTTGGGAAATCAGATATAAGCTCCGCAAAAATCAACGATTTTTTTTTATTTTCATGAAAAAAACTCGAGATCGAATTCTTGCAAGATGACAATCCACTTATTATACTTTCCCCCTATCATCCTTCTAGTGAGGATGAACTGAAATGGATTGACATGGGCTACCACCAAGGTCTAGAGAAGGAGAATATAGTGTCTCAATCTTTAAACCGCATGAACGGTAGCTAAGGCGAGTTTTTCCACATGGGAATAATGGATCTCTGCATCTATAAGGTTTTGGCTCAAATAATATATGACATGCTCCTGGAGCTCCTCATCCTCTTGAACCAAAACCATACCAATCGTCTTCATGGACGCAGCCACATAAAGTAAAAAATCACGGCTATAGTTGGGTGGACTAATCACCGGGGCCGATGCTAAGGCTCGCTTAAGCACATCAAAGGAATCCTGGGCTCGCTCATCCTAGGAAAAGGTAGTGTCCTTCTTCAAAAGACACATAAAGCCTCTAGTCAAATTGGCAAAGTTAACTACGAATCTCCGCAAGAAATTTGCCATGCCTTGCAAACATTGAAAATATCTAATGTTTCTCGGGGGAGACAATTGAAGTATTGCCTCAACCTTTAAAGGGTTGACTCTTATACCCTCCTTGGAGACAATGAACCCTAATAAGTGACCAGATTTCACACAAAATATGCATTTATGAGGATTTAACCTGACCAAGTAATGGTGGCATCTTTCAAACACTGATCTCAAATGGTAGGAATGACTCATCCTTTGACGAGAATGAGCAACAAGGTCATCCAAAAAGACTTCAATAATTGATTTGAGATCATGGAAGATCAAGGTCATAGCCCATTGAAAAGTGGCTCCGACATTTTAAAGGCCGAAAGGAATCTTTCGATATGCAAAGGTACCCCAAGGACAAATAAATGCAGTCTTATGTTGGTCCTCGGGTTTGATCTGTATCTGATTGTATCTGGAAAATCCATCCATAAAGGAAAATACCTCGCTTCTCGCATACTCATCCAAAATTTGATCAATAAATGGTTTGGAAAAATTATCCTTAGGACAGGCATGATTCAAGTCATGGAAATCAGTGCATATACGAATCGTTCCTTGTTTCTTATCAACTGGAATGGGGTTTGAAACCCACTCCATCAAGGGAACGGGATAGATAAAACCAACATTCAACAGTTTTTCTATCTCATCCTTAATCGCGGGTGCTTTTCTAGGATTCACCGCATGCAAGCGTTGTCAAACAGGCTTAGCATTGGGATAAGTTTTAATCTCATGTTCAACAATGCGAGGGTCGATACCTGGCATTTCCTTGTATGACCAATCTAATACGTCACGAAACTCTTTGAACAGCTCGGTATACTCTTGAATATCAGCATGGGAACATTCTAGCCCAATATAGACATTCTCAATCTTGCCAGGATCATGAGAGATATTGTAACACCCCAGTTTTGACCCCGTTTGCATGATGTATATAATGTAATTAATCGTGGTGAGGATCTAAAGGAAAAAGCCCCACCATCGATTTGGTTGTGTATGTTTCGGCAATAGGGATAGTTGTCGAAGGTATATCGTGCTATCCGGCACATTATAATTCGGCATCATGTAAACACGCACATCAATTAAAATAAACCCACAACCAGCTACGACAGTGCAACGTTAAAATTAAAAGGGCATTATTCCAAAGGATAAGGGTGTGGGGGATGTCAAACCTTGGTCTATGGGGGGGAAATCCATGTGTTACCACCTTGTTTGATTTTTCATCTTCCCTTGTCTCATCCAACCTCTTTAATGTTTTGTGGAGTAGTTGAGGTAGTTATTGCTGAGTAGTGGTGGCTGTGGCAGGACTGTCAGTCCTTTCCCACGTGCCCACTCCACCAGCAGACTCTCCACTTCACGTCGCGTGGGGCAGAAGAAAAATTCACTCCAATCCCTCCACTACTAAGGAATTCTCGTTGTTTTCTGTTCATCCTCACGTAGAGCCGTTGTCTGTTCATCCTCACGCAGAACCGTTGTCTGTTCATCCTCACGCAGGAGTGGAAGTCTTGCTCATTTCTCATGCAAAGATTGTTTGGATTCCTCACGTGCACCGTTTTGGGGGATTCTTCATCGACTGATCACCCTCACACAAAGAGTCATTCTCTCTCCCCTTCTTATGCATAGGATTTTTGTGTTGGTTTTCCTCATGCAGGGAACGGGTGAAATCATGGCTGTCACTCAGGATTTTCAGGTGTAGGAGCCATTCACGCTCGGGGCTGTGCGCCTGTGTGTTCCATACCGATGTCGGTGGTATGTGTATGTCTCCTTGTCACTTGTGGCTGTGTATGTTGGCTACTGTGGTCTACGTTTGTGTTTTCCCATGTCTATGTTGGGAGTTTTCCCTCTCCGCTATTTTGGGACTATGGATTGTTGCCATCATTCCTTATGAGGTTGTGGTTGTTGATGTACCCTGGTTTTGGGTTGCTGTTGAGTTTTTTTGGCCACGCTAGGGCCAAGAACAACTCTGAGTTGTCTTGAGGACTTGAGGTGTTTAACCTGTTGGTTGGGATTGGCACCTGGTTGTCTTTTCCTTCTTCACAGAGCTGTGAAGGGATTGTTTTGCTGCAGTATGCAGTGGTTGGTCTTCGAACTATTGAGAGTGGCATTAGAGGCTGTGTATGCATGAGAAGACTAGTTTTGAGGCCACCAGCTTGGCATTTAGCCTATCCTAGCTCCTTGATGACTTGGTAGGACCTTGCTGTGTGGGTTTGGCTGATTGGCAAACCTTAGCTATGTGTAAGCCTACATTGACCCTTATTCCTTGAGGAATCATGCCCAGCTCAGGGGTGGCAGTGTTGCTGAGAGATTGATGAGCACGCTGGCCTATGGTTGGGTGGAACGTTGCAGCAACGTAGCTGGTTGCAGGAGAGTTCTTCATTAAAATATAAGTACTCATGACTATTTTATCTCTGCAATTATATCTACTGTTTCATGAATTATGATGAACATGTGGAATGCTGGAATGTATATGTTTGCTTCTGCTGAATGTTAAGTAACTATGTATCCTTGTATGTTTTATGCATCTTAGCATGTGTTATGTTAAGATTTTTAATTTCAGCATTGATGTATGTTCATGTTCATGGGGTTGTTTGCCCGTTTGTGTGGTGTGGGTAGCGTCCTCTTTGCCGGTCAGAGGGTCGGGGACAACATAGAGTGGTATGAGAGCTCATGTTGCAGCATGGGCCTGAATGGACCACCAAGATGTAATGACAGAGGTAGGATTTCTCTCTGCCCAGCAGAGATCAGAAATGGATGACAGAAAAATTCCATGAATTTGCCTAAGTGTTTGAACAGTCAGTTCGTTGGAACACTTAGTGGAACGGACTTCCGATGTAGCGGAAGAGCTAGAAGGAAGTATGCCCGACGGAGAACAGTTGGAGGGAAAATTATGAAAATTTTTCTAAGTGTTGACATCTCTCGACAGAAAATAGATGTTGGGGTCATCGACACCACGAAAGAATTTAGCGGTTGTCTATCCGCTGTTGCGACTATCGAAGGGACTAAAACGTCGATGCAGCAGTGTTAGTGGATCCTATTGCTGACAGTAGGAAAGTTTTGAAATTTGGCTCAAGTGTTAAAATCATCGGAAGCAAAAAGTTGTTTGAGCATCTGCAGTTGCGGATGGCTAAACAACTACGCGTCTGACGGGTAAGGCCTCCGACCGTCGACGCCATGAAGAAAGTTCAATTTTTTTTTCTAAGTATAGAAATGGTCGGCAATCAGAAGAAGATAGTGTTTTGTACACCCACCATTGTGGAATTCTATAGCACTAGACTTTCGACGAGAAAAGACTGTCGATGCCGGTCAAAATCAGTTCACCGATCGAAAGAAGATCGAAGATCGTGTTCTACTGTTGCGGCTGCTGATGGAACTATTTCACCGACGAAAAAAATATCAAGCGGCGGAAGAAAGTGCATGATTGAGCCGACGTGGGTGAAAATTCAAAAATTTTCTAAGTGTTGAGATCGTCGGAAGGCGTTAGCTGTTTGAGCAGCCGATACATCGGTTAAGTTAGACGAAAGGACTTTCGATGCCTTCGACGGAAGAAAGTAGAAAGGGGAAAATTTTGAAAAGTTGAAAATTCATCTAAGTATGGAAACCATCGGCAAAATTTAGCTATTTGAGTAGCCGATGCGGCGGCAAGTATCAGAGGAAAATAGAAGATGAGGTTGCCGATGCAGCAGCAGAAGGAAGAAGAAATATTTCCGAAAATTTTCTAAGTACAGAAACGTCGGAAAACTTTAGAGGATTGGACCGCCGACACGTCGGAGAAAATTAGAGGATCAGTCCGTCGATACGTCGGAAGCCAGAGGAGGATCAGCCCAAAACATCGGAAAAATTTAGTTGTTCCAATCGCCAATGAGTCGTTTAGCCGCAGAATCCACAGACAGTTTATTGCTCGACATTGCGGATTCCTAAGGAACTATCCATCCGATGGATAGTGGTTCTGGTCATCGATGCAGTGGAAAGGATTGTGGTTCGGATCACCGATACAGCGGAGAAGTTAGTTGTTTTGACAGTCGAAACGTCGGGATGATAGTCGAAATGAGAACCGATTCTGTAGAGGAAATTTTGAGATTTTCAAGTGGGATTTTCCAGCAAATTTTGACTATTTTTCAGCAGTTTTTAAGTGGGATTTACAGGTGGCTTAAGTTGGCACCCAGTCCAAAATGCAGTTGTGTGTAAAATGCTGAGATTTGGTGAAAATATTCATTTTTAGAAGTGGTGTGGTTTTCACACCCGAGGTCGGAATGAATCATGTTGATAGGCATTGGAAAGCTTATCCAGTAGGGAACAAGGGAAAGTCACCAGAATCTGAGCATGGAGCAGCAAAGCGCTAATGACGACTGCTGCTATCAAATGGACAAATCTGGAAAGTTTCATGCCCAGAGGTAGCAAGGAATATGAAGGCTAACCAGCTGTTGTGTGGAAGAGGATTTCCATGCGAGGATGTGGGACTTGAAAAGGGAAGTTTCCTTAAACCCTATCTTGCTGATTATAACTACATTTCCTAATTTTTATACTTGAAATGCATGAGGATATGTTTTGCGTACATAATATATTGAGGATTATACATTTATAATGAACCACTAATGATAGTTATTGCAATGGTGTTAGCATTAGTGGAAAAACCAACGACAACATGGACCTAGATGAATATGTTGTTGATGCTAATGAATGTGACTAGCAACCCTCTGGAGAAAGGGAGGAGGAAACAAGTCCATAAACAAAAGTTGGTGAGCAAAGTCTGTAATCCTCTGCAAGATACCAACCAAACTAGTAATGTCAAGGGTGTAAGTAGGACCCATGAAGGTAAGAGTTTGATTATGAAAAATTCCATAGAATGGTAAAGGTAAGAGACCTCATACCATGTGGATATTTGAATTTTATAATGCATCCATAGAGAAAGGTGTCATTCCTGTATATATTGATTGAGCTTAGTATCCCAAGGAAAGTAAGTACTGATGATCTTGATTATAGTAATGCATCCTATATGAAGTAGTCATGGTTAGGCCATGCATGGTATGTTTGAATGCATAGTATTCTTGAATCAATGCAAGGTAGCATTGAGTGGATATGCATTAAAAAGATTTTATGAATCTTGTAGTTATGCATTGAATGGATGCATATGAAGGGTGTGAGTGACTGATTGCATAATTATAGGTGCAAATGTTGTGATGTATTGCATGAATGCATTGAGATGAGTGCATGTGATGTTATGAATAACTAATGGCTGAAATGATGAATTGATGACAATTCAGGAACCATTACAAAAGCTGTTATGAATGCAGGATAGTAAGTGCATAAAGAGGATATTCATGATCAGTTGGTTGCTGGAAATGCTCTATGGAAGAGTAAGGTGGTACAAATGATACGCTTGTGAAGTAAGGAGTATCTAAACATTTCATTTAATTGCATGAATGATGTGACTATGCCTTGCAAATGTTAGTATGATAATGATTGCATGAAGTAAATGAGTTTTGGTAATATTGATGTGATTAATAGCTGGAAGTATTTGAATTTTATAAATTCTGAAAATGCTTCTGTAATGGTTGTAGCAATGAGAAGGTTATATGCATCCAGACTTACCAAGTGTTTGGTTGATTGAAGCTCAGGTTTCAGGTAGATTATATAGAGCATGGAAATGAGACTAAGACCATGACCAATGCCGGAATCTACCATGTGAAAGAGCCAAACCTTATGAGAAGAGTCTCATGGTTGTGAAAATAGTTGGTATGCATAATGGGTTGTTAAATTTGAATTGTGAATTTCAGATTTAAGAAATTACTGACAACTACTAATCACTATTGGCTTGCATAAGATTGTGTCAGGAGGACGCATTGTAAGTGGGTATTCATGTTATGCTAGTAAGCATAAAAAAAAATTTATTATTATAATGGGCATAGTAGTGCTACTTACAAGAGACCCATAAAGGAGGATCACCTCATTGTTAAGCAAATCAATTTCTGTAGTAGACAAAGTTGCAAATTCTTATTGATTTTAATTACTAATGTAATTGCTTGGTTATGTAACAATCAATTTGGATTGTATTATCAGATAATGATTGACTGTTTGGCTAATTGATGAATGTGCCAGGGGTACACACTACAAGAGGATCAGATGTGATGGCCTGCAGGAGCCAAACTACATGGGAAGGTTTTCCCTTATTTTGGAAATGAGTTTTAGGTGAAACTCCATTGGACATTTTGGAAATGTCTCATCTACATTGCATATTTGGTAAGCAACATGAGTGAGATGGTATAGACTATGTCGGTAAGATGTGTGGATATGAACTTGTTGTGCCTTGGCCCAACAGCCTTTAAAAAACATTATTTCATCTAACAAAATTCTATTTTGTTTGATGAAATGTTCGAATTTCTCAATGCAAAATAAAGAAGAATTACAGCTACTGAAACAATGCCATTTTGTCAGCTACTGAATTGGGGAAATTCGTTGTTTTTAAAGCAACCTTTGCAACTATATAATATTTAACAAAATCATCACTAATGAGTTTGGGTTTGTAATTAAGGATAAATATTAATGATTTCTATATCCTTCGTCTTATCCTAATCTAGAAATTAATCCAAAACATTACGAATTGATTTTGTTGATTTTGTTATTATGATTATTGCTAGGGTTCAAATATTATCAATGGTTGGTTCGTGGTGATGTTGGTCAAGACCTAGAGTACGTAAGACAAATGTGTTACAAAAAATTCCCGACATATCCTAAGTTCTCAAACCATGGTCGACATTACCACCAATATCTATGCCGATCATTATTATATGGTATGTTTTACAAAGTCGATTCTTGATTTAATGGTTTGTAATTATGATTATTTATCCGCCATCTTTAATAAGGTAGGTCAAATCCATGGTAGGAGTGCATGTATTATGGTTATCGTCGGGTTGATTTATGTCACAGCCTCTATCCTGATTCACCTATTGCGAAGCCAGCATGCTATAATGACGCTGGTACTTGACCTGTCTATCGCGTTTAAGTCCTGGTGCGTATCCCTCGTCGTGGATGCCTGCCAATGAAACACCTATTCCACGTACAGCGAAGGGCCTCCTGTCATTCAATTCAGGGTAAATCATGATAATATCAGTTGTCTAGGGTCTTCGACCATCGTTTGTGTCATCAATCGATTACCACTCCGAGTGCCGATGTCTTCGTTCATGCCAAACCCGCAGGGGTATAACCTGCGTTTATGCATGGCTCATCCTGTTCATCACCTGGTTTTGCTTAGCCTTTATTCCAAGTGCTCACGATCTTGTGTTCTGTCTCTTGACGAGATCTGGTACCTATTTTGTGTGCGGTTACGCACCTGGACTCACCCAGTGATGGCACCTGTAGTAAGGGTTGAACCCTGCGAAATGACCTTATTAAATTCGGACTCCGAGCATGCAGTAAAGGTCGAGGATATAGGGTGGATGCCGTTCTTGAAGAAATTCTCTTACTCGAACCCTGAAGTTACTAGGGTTTTTTCTCTCTCCCTAGTTGATTTTCAAGCAGAAGTTGGTGATCTTCGGTTTCGAGTTGATGAACGGTTAATAACGGCCGCAACAGGTTTGTCCCTGACCGATCAGAGATGGTTCAAATACCAGAAGATGAATATAACAAAATGGAGGCAGTTACTTAAAAACCCTGCTCAGGAAGTCTCTTTTCAAACTGGAGTGGACCGTAAGTATTTCAAGAAAGAATGGCGTCCTGTCCTTGATTTGATTCATCGTTACTTGACCTGTGAAGGTCGGTTATCATCAGCGTATGTATATCACCTCCGTCTTATGTCTGTTTTTATAGGGTTTCCATTAAATTTGCCTTATTATCTTTTACATAGCCTGTTCAAAATGTCCAATGCGATTAAAAAAGGCCCTAAACGTGTCAGTCACAGCCTCTTTCATCATGGGTTGGTTCGCATGTTGATTGATAGTGAGTTGTTGAAGTTGGGTCGGTCATGGGAGGAATTTGTAGAGTCCAATGGTTTTTCCTTGTTTTGTCACTGCATGTTTGACAACCCTGATGATTGCAGCAAACACAAAGATCCGAGTTCAGTCTCAGTCCCTTCTCTGCGCAAACCTTTGTCAAGTCCTGGCCGTATGAGCCCTGAACCCTACAAAATTCTCGTGGCCAATCCAATCGAAAGCACTGACACTCTGTTAAGGTCTAAGTGCGTGAGGAGAGTTTCACCTTTGTCACCAATTACACCCCAAAACAGTATTGATAAAATTGGCAATCGTGGACGAAATCAACCCAAGGCTAAATTGGTTGGTAGATTCACCAGGAGCATGGAGAAAACTACTTCTGTCAAAACCCCTGTTATTGACAATGTTCAGGTGGAAACTATTGTTTTAGATGAGGAAGAACTTGATATCTCTTCGCCTATTGATGATATTGTCATTCAGTCTGAAGTTGTTTCGAATCCTGCAAATGAGACTCTTCCTGTTATTGATAAGGATATTCTTGTGTTCGACAAAGAGGTGCGAGAGGATTCATTTGTTAATGCTCCGACTAAAGAAAAGCCTGTGCACGCAAATTCACCTGGTGTTTATTGTGTTGCAGATATGGCTCATCCTTTGTTTATTAATAGTCTGTTGGATAAAATTCGTAGTATGGAGGATAGGGTAGGTGAGATGGTAGTGAATCGGGATTTAATAAAGGCTGAAAATGCTATGTTAAAGGAGAAAGTTAATGTGAATGATCAACAGCTCCTCCGATTGAGAAATCATAAGAATAAGTTGATTAGGAGGGTTCTCAAATTGCAGGATGAAAATGACAAGAATGAAGAAAAGGTCATGAGCTTAACGCTCAGATTGCACTCATGCAGTTCAGGGCTGCTCCCTCGCTGAGTCATTCAAGTGGGGTGAATATCCAGGTCTTTAATGCTCCGGTAAATTTGTAGTGTTTTGGCGGTGTGTTATTTTGATATCAGGTTTGAAGTTTTCATGATCGAGTTTTATTTACAGGTATTTGATGAGTGTGAAATTGTTTATTAATTATTTTATTTTTTTTTCTATTTTAATTACATTTTAATTATGTTTCTTTTGTCTTGCATCGCAGGTGGTATCATGAATATTTTCCTTCCCCGATTTTGATGATTTCGGTTGTATGGATGATCCCTCTATATCTGGAAGCAAATCGATCTTGCAGGGATTGTTTTCCAGGTGCCGTTACCTTATCTGTGTCCTCGATCTCCTGTTATGGACTGAGTATTCACGCATATGCTGAAAAATGACATGTTCCCACTTGTCATTTTTATGCGAAATCAGTTAAGGATTTCAATGTTGATTATCTCCAGCTTTTAGAAGGTTTTATTTTGGGGAAATTAAAATGTATTTATAGGGCAGATAGCATAAGTGATGGGGGTCGATAGTTTGGGAAAGGGAGGACAAGACCGCCGTTCGACCTATCTGTGACTCGTGACAGTTAACTGTCAGTAGCTACAGCATTTGGACTGGTGATGTTTAATACATATATACAGTTTTTATACTTTACTTATGATTTATAATATCTTTCGGTTTTGCCACTCGTTTTTCTATATTATAAATGTTTGTGATAATTTCCTTGAAGAATTTTGCAAATATTATTTACAAGTATCGACTGTTACTGTTTCTGATTTTGTTGATATGTCATGTTCTATAATTAATGATTGATATCATTGTTATATAATGTGTAACGAATTCTGTATGGTTTTGTTAATATTTAAATTTCTTTAAATATTGTCAAATGTTTGCATACAGTGTCCTTGTCAGCATAAATAGATTACATGTTAAATTTTTCATTGCTCTTGATCAGGATAGAGGGTAGATTAGGATAATATGTGTTTAAGTTTTTTTATTATATTATTCAAAAAAATCTATTTGAGTCAGATCCTTTTATAGGAATTACCAACATTCAGATTATTTCTGTTGTAATTATTGTACACTGTGTATGTTATACATCGCTGTAGGGTATTAACTCTGTTAATTTTTATCTTTCTATTCTTGTGTTTATAATTAACTGCTTTAAGTATATTAAATATAACAGTTTCTCATCCTGTAATATATAATAAGAATTAACCTTGGTAATCCTAAGTGTAGGCCCGAATAACAATCAGTAGCATTAATTTTAACCTTTAGACTTTTAAATTTCCAGGCTAACAGAGCCTTTAAACCTGTCGGGAACAACCATCCCAAATAGCTTGGAGCCTGTCCTAAGGATCCCGGTTTGGGTTGTTTCCCCCATTGCGGGCTTAGTCAAATACGCCCTTCAACAATGGCGCTAGAAGGAGGGCCAGCGTAAGCCAATGGCTGATGAAAACAATCCTTTAAACAAAGTTAATCAACCTAACACCCCTCAAATACAATATACTGCACAAGCACGCTCTCACCATTCATCACGAGTGAATGAAACCCCAGTGAGCGACTTTGTTCGAAATCTGATCTCTCAGTTCAACTCTCCCGGTATTCACTTACCTGAAGAAATAGACCAGTACGAGCAAGCCATAAACGAATCTTGTAGAATTTTAACTAGGGCTTATTCGAATCTCACCGGGCGCCAGCCCACTGAATTACCTCTTCCGCAGATTACACGTCCTCATACTCGTTATCCTGAATCTGTTCTGGGAGAACAAGAACAGCCTTTAGGTGCCCATCCCGATCCTCACATACAACAATCTTTTACAGGAACCAACCAGCCTTCCTCTTCTTCAGGACCACCTGCTTCAGGAGGGACTGGACAAGCACCATCACCGCCTCGATCACCTCCTCCTGTTTTACAAAAACCACCTTCACTGCCTCCAACTCCAAGAAACATGGCAGCTGCAAATCCCCCAAACCCCAACGCTAATATGCCATGGCTAGCTCAGGATGCAGTGGCCGTCCCCGGCGTTCAACACCCTTTACCTAAACATCCTGAGAAATTACTGTCTAAGTTCAACCCTGAGTTGAAAGAGCCAGCGGAAGATCATGTCAAGAAGTTTATGTTGGCAGTTCGACTCTTGGATGTTGAACATGAAGATGTGGTCTGTCGGCTTTTCCCTTATACATTTGAGGGAAAAGTGTCGACGTGGTATTTTTCACTTACAGCTGGTTCCATTACTAGCTGGAACGAATTTGATCTTGCATTTACAAACAATTTTGGAGATGACAAGACTCCTGCTATTTTAGTCTCAGAATTGTCTAGAATTCGCATGGAACCCAAAGAAAACGTTAAAGATTTTAACCAGCATTTTCTAACTTTAAGAAACAGGATTCCTACTACCTCAAGGCCGACTGAGGACGTTACTGTTGAATTTTACACTTCAGCCTTGCCGGGAAAAATATCCATGTTTGTCAGGCAAAAATCCAAACTTACCCTAGCTGAAAACTTTGAAGAAGCAATTAAAGTCGAAAAGGATGCGAATGCCACAAAAGCAAATCCCGGAGTAGATAACGATTCAGCATCTTCTTCTCGGAAGAAGACAGACAGTCCTGCCAAAGGCTCTGACAAAAGGGGCCAAGATGCCTTAGATCTTGACAGTTTACAAAGAGTCATTAAAAAACTGTCTAATGAAATCATAGATTTGAAAAAGGGTACTTCTGAAAATACCACAAACAAAGAACCACCTAAACAGTTTTTTAGAAAACCTTTTCAAAATTCAGCTGCGAAACAAACTCCACCCTCTGAAGCTAACATCATTGAATAACTTAACAGCTTCCTCAAATCAATATTTTCAGATCTAGAAACATCTACTAAAAATGAAACTCAGTCTTCCGGACAGAGTTCTCAAGATAACCAAAAAACAAATGATGGCAATGACGATAAACCACCCCATGTCATCAGTCATTTCTGGGACACCTCAGAATTAACTGATGATGAAGATGTGGTTGTTGTCAATGTAAATCAGCATCAGTACAACACTAGAAGTAAAAAATACCAGCCCCCAGGTGAACCTGCTACAACTATTAAAGATAATAGTTCAGCTGTCAAAGATAAAGATCAGTCTGCAAATAGTAAATCTGCACATTCCCTTGAGTTAGAATACGACTTGATCGAAGACTTAAAGAAAAGCAGAGCCAACATCTCTCTATATGAACTCATAAAGATACTTGTGATTCGAGATAAAATGGTGCAAGGAGTTTGCCCAAGTAAATCTGGTAAGACTCCTTCCAATCAAAATAATTCTGCCATTAATAAGGATAACTCAAAAAAGGCTTCAGTTAATGCATCATCCATAGGCAAGAAGTCTGATTCTTAAACTCCGCCCTTTTTACTTACATTTGAAATATTTAATCGTAAAGTGCATAACTATATGATAGACTCAGGGGCCTCCAAGAATGTGATGCCTTACTCTGTATGTAAAAAACTTAATGCTGTCCCTGAACTGTGTGATACAAGTATTGTACAGCTTGATTGTTCAAATGTAAAGGTAATAGGTAAGTTGAAGCAGGTGCTGATAAGGTTGGATTCGAATCCTCAAGTTCACTTTATCATGGATATTATTGTTGCCGATATCCCAGAAGCATATGGTTTATTTCTTAGTAGGGATTGGTCACAAAAACTCGATGGATATTTTGCCATAGACTGGTCGCACCTGTGGATATCTCATAAGGGTCGCCCGAATAAAATCAGGATCGATCGAGAACGATATATGAAGCATACTGTCACTGAAATTGATGACTCAAATGAACCAGTCTTGTTCACTGATACTATAATGGGTAACTACATGGCTGACTCATTTTTTGGGAACTTGGAAGCTGAAATTTCAGAAATTCCAGATTCAAATCAGCAGTCTGAAATTTGCCATTTTTCACAAGCCCCAGCTGAAATTCTAGTCCCAGATACACCACATTTAGATCTCAATGATGGTTTTTGGTCTCTTTATTTTGACGGTTCCAAGTCAAAAGAAGGAGCTGGTGCAGGATGCTTACTGATTGATCCTTACGGGAAAAGGTACTTCATTGCTTGCAGATTAGAATTCGATTGTACCAATAACATCGCTGAATACGAAGCCCTCATTCAAGGGCTGAAGAAAGCGATTGACTTGGGAGCCAAAGCCTTGGTAGTCTTAGGAGATTCTGAGATTATTGTTCGTTAGGTACGTAATACAATACACTGCATAGCTGGACACTTGAGAAATTATCAGGATGAGGTATGGAATTTACTATTAGCATTTGAAGCATTTAACATAAGTTCCATCCCTCGTTATCTAAATCAGGAAGCTGATCTTTTAGCTAATGTTGCTTCAAGATTGATTCCATCTGAAGGAATCCTTACTGATGCTTTCTCGGTTGAATTGCTGTTCAGACCTTCTATACCTGACAACATAGAAAATTGGAGAGTCTTCAATGACGACAAGCAATTGATCAATTTTCTGACTTTTAAAGATACTTTTAAGGATGCGGTTTTGGACGAGATGACTCACGGTGAGGATCTACACAATTTTGCGGTAATCCATAAGCCTTGTTCAATTCAGGAATCTCTCGATCAGGTTAGTGCTCTTCCCAGATCAGTAATCAAACTTGAGAAATTCTATGACTTAAAGGATAAATTTAAAGCTGCAAGGAATTGTAAAACTAATAGCTCCATCATGCAATCTGACATTGTGAATCTAGGAACTGAGCAAAACCCTCAATGTGTAAATCTGGGCAGTACATGTACTGCCCAGGAAAAAATAGCCTTCATTAAACTCTTCAAAGAGTTTAAATACATATTTGAATGGACGTATGATGACCTGAAAACATTCGACCCTAATATCATGCAACATGTCATTCCTATGAAACCGGAGGCTAAGCCTTTTCAACAAAAATTGAGGAAAATGCACCCCAGCCTAGAACCAGCTGTCAAGAAGGAGCTAAATAAACTCCTTTCTGCCAGAATAATTTTCCCTGTTCGGCATGCACAGTGGGTAGCAAATCTTGTACCCGTAAGGAAGAAAAATGGTGACATCAGGTTATGTGTCGACTTCCGAAACCTGAATAAGGTTTCTGATAAAGACAATTATCCTGTTCCTACAATGGAGAAAATCTTGCAACAAGTCTCTGGATCTGAAATGTTTTCACTACTAGATGGTTTTTCAGGATACAACCAAGTGTTGGTATCCAAAGTTGACCAGTTGAAAACAACTTTTAGGACGCCTTGGGGAACCTATGCGTACAGGAAAATGCCATTTGGTCTCATAAATGCCGGAGCAACATTTCAGAGGGCAATGGACATCTCCTTCAGAGGTATGATTGGTAAGTTTGTCGTTATTTATCTTGATGATGTTACCGTCTTTTCAAAAAATAGGACTGATCATTTAACTCATCTCAGGAGAGTCTTTGAGCGTTGCAAGAAGTATGGGATTTCTTTAAATCCTAAGAAGTCTATATTTTCAGTAGCAGAGGGTAAGTTGCTGGGTTTTGTTGTTTCTAAACAAGGCATCAATATTGACCCAAAACGCACCCATGCCATATCACATATTTCGATGCCCCACTCAAAGAAGTCCATGCAGTCGTTTCTTGGAAAGATAAATTTTGTTTCTAGATTTATTCTTGGGTTTATGGAAATTGTTTGGCCGCTTCAGAAAATGATAAGAAAGGATGCTGAGTGTAAATGGAACACTGATGAGAAGCAATCTTTTCATGACATCCTAAAATCTATTGCTGAAGCCCCCACTCTCACTAGCCCATATTTTTCCAAACCTTTCATTTTATATACGTTTGCTTCTGATTCTTCTTATGCTGCTGTTCTGACACAGAAAAACCAGGAAAATAATGAAGCTCCTATCACTTTTACGAGTTCTGGTCTCAACGGTGCAGAATTAAATTACCCAGAAGTAGACAAGCAAGCTTTCACTGTTTTCAAATCTGTCAAACATTTCAGGCCTTACTTACTGAAGTCCCACACCAAAGTCGTTGTACCATATTCTGTAGTTAGAAATCTCTTGGTACAGAAGGATCTTGGTGAAGAAAGAGCACATTGGGTCACAGCACTTCAGGAATATGACCTGGAAATAAAACCTTTAAAGATTGTCAGGGGGCAAGGACTTTGCAAGCTAGCAGCTAGGTCTGCGGACAATTCTGATCCTGATCTGCACTTCTTTAGCGAACCTTCTTTATTTGAAAGGGAAGTTTTTTCGGTCTCCACTCCTCCTGATTCTTGGTATGACGATATTAAGTTCTTCTTATTGCATGGGACCGCCCCTGAACATTTAGACCCACGTCATAAGAGAGATTTAGGATTGAAATCTGCACCTTATCAGCTTATTGATAATATTTTGTTTAGAAAGAATTTCGAAGGAGTTATCCTTCGTTGTCTAGAAGGACATGAGGCTGATAATGTGTTATCTCAACTACATGCAGGACCAGCCGGAGGACACTTCAGCGGAGAAACTACTGCTCATAAGATACTTAAAGCTGGGTACTACTGGCCCACGTTGTTCAAAGACGCATATTCCTTCGCCAGAAAGTGCCAAGAATGTCAGAGAGTAGGAGGTAGACTAAAGAAGGCAGAGTTACCCCTCCAGCCGGTTATCATCGAAGTCCCATTTCAGCAGTGGGGTCTGGATATTGTTGGCCCAATCACACCAGCCTCTTCACAACAACATAAATACATTCTGACAGCCAAAGACTACTTCACTAGATGGGTTGAAGCCATCCCTTTGAGGGTAGTCAATTTAGAACAGGTGATATCTTTCCTTGATTCTTTTATTATTACCAGATTCGGCGTTCCAGAATTTTGCAGAGGAAAAATAAGTTGGTATAGGGGTATAAAGTTGAAATATTCAGCTAATTATTACCCCTCAAGGGATCATCCTGTATAGTTCCAGTATATACAGGATGATACCCCTCAAGGGATCATCCTGTATATACTTGTGTGGTGTGTTTGCTTGATGCATTTTATTCCCTTTTCTCTTTTGATTTATTTGCTGTTTTGTTTGTGTGTTATGAACCTGGTAAATTCATCAAACCTCAAATTGATGGCTCATTCTAAGCTCTGTTATTTATCTATAAGTTGTGCATGAAGACATTATTATCTTGGAAAATGTCATTCTATTTTGCTTCTTGAATAGAGAATGGTGTTTTCATCGTTCTATATTTTACCAGAAAAAACTCAAACCATGTTAATATTAATTAAGTATATCAGTCTCTGCAAATATTTTCCCAACGGGATTGGGACAGTACTTGGTAAAGTTATCTATTTAAATATTTTACGCCATCTCTTCTCGTAAAGAGGATCAGATTCGCCTCCCTATCTGCTAAGATAATCTCATTTGAGATTAATAATAATTACGTTCTGGACAAGGAGGGACTTGAACATATGCAAAAATCTGAAGGACAGAAAGTCTCATCATGAGCTGATCTGCTCAGGATCATAGGTTTGCTTCCAGTAACATTGTCATCTCCGGTCACCAAGCCTGGGCAATGACCCTTGGACGAAAAAATCTGAGGGGTGAAAGGTCTCATCACGAGCCGGTTCATTTTACTGTAATGCAGACTGGTGACTGACATAGTTATTATCTGGTTACCAAGCCTGAACCATGGCCTTTATGAGGAATAAAATTAAAAGAAAATAGTGGTAACAGTTTCTCCCGACCAGAATTGTACATATATAACTAGCAGATAGGATACTGGCGTTTTGAGGGTTTCGAAGCAACCCTGTCGAGGCTATGAACGCCTGCTGGCAGCAGGGCCATGCTTGTGGTATTGAGATTTTATCCTTAAAACTGAGCCATTTACTATCTTACTCTTTGAGGACTAATTTCTGTTTGAGACCTGATTTTATCAAACAAATCGTTGAAACTGTAATTTTCTGGTAAGTTTTAGAATTGTGAAATACTTGAATTTGTTTGAGATGTTAAAACAGTGATCTTTGTATAATGGCTTGTATTAAGGATTTAATTTCTCCATGTGCATGATTTCAGGTTAAGAGGCAGAGATAACTGTTCTACCCATCTTGTCGCCATCTGTTGTGCCCTGGCCCAACAGCCTTTAAAAAACATTATTTCATCTAACAAAATTCTATTTTGTTTGATGAAATGTTTGAATTTCTCAATGCAAAATAAAGAAGAATTACAGCTACTGAAACAATGCCATTTTGTCAGCTACTGAATTGGGGAAATTCGTTGTTTTTAAAGCAACCTTTGAAACTATATAATATTTAACAAAATCATCACTAATGAGTTTGGGTTTGCAATTAAGGATAAATATTAATGATTTCTATATCCTTCGTCTTATCCTAATCTAGAAATTAATCCAAAACATTACGAATTGATTTTGTTGATTTTGTTATTATGATTATTGCTAGGGTTCAAATATTATCAATGGTTGGTTCGTGGTGATGTTGGTCAAGACCCAGAGTACGTAAGACAAATGTGTTACAAAACATTCCTGACATATCCTAAGTTCTCAAACCATGGTCGACATTACCACCAATATCTATGCCGATCATTATTATATGGTATGTTTTACAAAGTCGATTCTTGATTTAATGGTTTGTAATTATGATTATTTATCCGCCACCTTTAATAAGGTAGGTCAAATCCATGGTAGGAGTGCATGTATTATGGTTATCGTCGGGTTGATTTATGTCACAGCCTCTATCCTGATTCACCTATTGCGAAGCCAACATGCTATAATGACGCTGGTACTTGACCTGTCTATCGCATTTAAGTCCTGGTGCGTATCCCTCGTCGTGGATGCCTGCCAATGAAACACCTGTTCTACGTACAACGAAGGGCCTCATGTCATTCAATTCAGGGTAAATCATGATAATATCAGTTGTCTAGGGTCTTCGACTGTCATTTTTGTCATCAATCGACTACCACTCCGAGTGACGATGTCTTCGTTCATGCCAAACCCACAGGGGTATAACCTGCGTTTATGCATGGCTCATCCTGTTCATCACCTGGTTTTGCTTAGCCTTTATTCCAAGTGCTCACGATCTCATGTTCTATATCTTGATGAGCTCTGGTACCTATTTTTTGTGTGGTTACGCACCTGGACTCAGCCAGTGATGGCACCTGTAGTAAGGGTTGAACCCTGCGAAATGACCTTGTTAAATTCAGACTCCGAGCTCGCAGTAAAGGTCGAGGATATAGGGTGGATGCCGTTCTTGAAGAAATTCTTTGACTCAAACCCTGAAGTTACTAGGGTTTTTGCTCTCTCCCTAGTTGATTTTCAAGCAAAAGTTGGTGATCTTCGGTTTCGAGTTGATGAACGGTCAATAGCGGCCGCAACAGGTTTGTCCCTGACCGGTCAGAGATGGTTCAAATACTAGAAGATGAATATAACAGAATGGCGGCAGTTACTTAAAAACCCTGCTCAGGAAGTCTCTTTTCGAACTGGAGTGGCCCGTAAGTATTTCAAGAAAGAATGGCATCCTGTCCTTGATTTGATTCATCGTTACTTGACCTGTGAAGGCCGGTTATCGTCAGCGTATGTATATCACCTCCGTCTTATGTCTTTTTTTATAGGGTTTCCGTTAAATTTGCTTTATTATCTTTTACATAGCCTGTCCAAAATGTCCAATGCGATTAAAAAAGGCCCTAAACGCGTCAGTCACAGCCTCTTTCATCATGGGTTGGTTCGCTTGTGATTGATAGTGAGTTGTTGAAGTTGGGTCGGTCATGGGAGGAATTTGTAGAGTCCAACGGTTTTTCCTCATTTTGTCACTGCATGTTTTACAACCCTGATGATTGCAGAAAACACAAAGATCCGAGTTCAGTCTCATTCCCTTCTCTGCACAAACCTTTGTCAAGTCCTGGCCGTATGAGCCCTGAACCCTGCAAAATTCCCATGGCCAATCCATTCGAAAGCGCTGACACTCTGTTAAGGTCTAAGCGCGTGAGGAGAGTTTCACCTTTGTCACCAATTACACCCCAAAACAGTATTGATAAAATTGGCAATCGTGGATGAAATCAGCCCAAGGCTAAATTGGTTGGTAGATTCACCAGGAGCATGGAGAAAACTACTTCTGTCAAAACCCCTGTTATTGACAAAGTTCAGGTGGAAACTGTTGTTTTAGATGAGGAAGAACTTGATATCTCTTCGCCTATTGATGATATTGTCATTCATCCTGAAGTTTTTTCGAATCCTGCAAATGAGACTCTTCCTATTATTGATAAGGATATTCCTGTGTTCGACAAAGAGGTGCGAGAGGATTCGTTTGTTAATGCTCCGACTAAAGAAAAGCCTGTGCACGCAAATTCACCTGGTGTTTATTGTGTTGCAGATATGGCTCATCCTTTGTTTATTAATCGTCTGTTGGATAAAATTCATAGTATGGAGGATAGGGTAGGTGAGATGGCAGTGAATCGGGATTTAATAAAGGCTGAAAATGCTATGTTAAAGGAGAAAGTTAATGCGAATGATCAACAGCTCCTCCGATTGAGAAATCATAAGAATAAGTTGATTAGGAGGGTTCTCAAATTGCAGGATGAAAATAACAAGAATGAAGAAAAGGTTCGTGAGCTTAACGCTCAGATTGCACTCATGCAGTTCAGGGTTGCTCCCTCGCCGAGTCATTCAAGTGGGGTGAATATCCAGGTCTTTAATGCTCCGGTAAATTTGTAGTGTTTTGGCGGTGTGTTATTTTGATATCAGGTTTGAAGTTTTGATGATTGAGTTTTATTTACAGGTATTTGATGAGTATGAAATTGTTTATTAATTATTTTATTTGTTTTTCTATTTTAATTACATTTTAATTATGTTTCTTTTGTCTTGCATCGCAAGTGGTATCATGAATATTTTCCTTCCCCGATTTTGATGATTTCGGTTGTATGGATGATCCCTCTATATCTGGAAGCAAATCGATCTTGCAGGGACTGTTTTCCAGGTGCCGTTACCTTATCTATGTCCTCAATCTCCTGTTATGGACTGAGTATTCGTGCATATGCTGAAAAATGACATGTTCCCACTTGTCATTTTTATGCGAAATCAGTGAAGGATTTCAATGTTGATTATCTCCAGCTTTTAGAAGGTTTTATTTTGGGGAAATTAAAATGTATTTATAGGGCAGATAGCATAAGTGATGGGGGTCGATAGTTTGGGAAAGGGAGGACAAGACCGCTGTTCGACCTATCTGTGACTCGTGACAGTTAACTGTCAGTAGCTACAGCGTTTGGACTGGTGATGTTTAATACATATATATAGTTTTTATACTTTACATATGATTTATAATATCTTTCGGTTTTGCCACTCGTTTTTCTATATTATAAATGTTTGTGATAATTTCCTTGAAGAATTGTGCAAATATTATTTACAAGTATCGACTGCTACTGTTTCTGATTTTGTTGATATGTCATGTTCTGTAATTAATGATTGATATCATTGTTATATAATGTGTAACGACTTCTGTATGGTTTTGTTAATATTTAAATTTATTTAAATATTGTCAAATGTTTGCATACAGTGTCCTTGTCAGCATAAATAGATTACATGTTAAATTTTTCATTGCTCCTGATCAGGATAGAGGGTAGATTAGGATAATATGTGTTTAAGTTTTTTTATTATATTATTCATAAAAATCTATTTGAGTCAGATCCTTTTATAGGAATTACCAACATTCAGATTATTTCTGTTGTAATTATTGTACACTGTGTATGTTATACATCGCTGTAGGGTATTAACTCTGTTAATTTTTATCTTTCTATTCTTGTGTTTATAATTAACTGCTTTAAGTAGATTAAATATAACTGTTTCTCATCCTGTAATATATAATAAGAATTAACCTTGGTAATCCTAAGTGTAGGCCCGAATAACAATCAGTAGCATTAATTTTAACCTTTAGACTTTTAAATTTCCAGGCTAACAGAGCCTTTAAACCTGTCGGGAACAACCATCCAAAACAGCTTGGAGCCTGTCCTAAGGATCCCGGTCTGGGTTGTTTCCCCCATTGCGGGCTTAGTCAAATACGCCCGTCAACAGAACTGTAAAAAGGAGTTGGGATGGCTAACCGAGGGACTGTCAACTTGGAGAAGGGAGCCCCCGTTCCTCCTTAACGAAGGAATACTTCATCGGCAAATGGATAAGTGTTCTGTGACCCTTGCTAATAATATTCATGACAACTATTAAAATTCCATATGCAGAACATGTTTTGATTTTATTTCCATGATGACTGATTGCTTGAGTATGAATAGGGCCTACATGGCTAACATCGGAAAGGGGTGCACACTTTCCCGATGTCAAGTCATGAAAGGGTTTTCAATATTGATTACACCCTAGGGAGTGGACGCACTCCTGGTGTCTCAATACTTGATAGCGAATGATATGAAATATGATTACAGTTTTAGAGCAATAACACTGATGAGTTTGCTTATATTGCTTGTGTTGACAGGATAAATAGATGTAGTTGGGTGTTGCACCCTAAAGAGAAAAGGCAAACGGTTGTTGTGAGGGGTTGCGGAGTAAGGGTTATTGTTGATATAAGTGTATGTTGATATAAGTGTATGTTGGGTTGTTATATGCCTGAGGATCCATAGTAGATCCTAGACCTGGAAATGGTCATGGTAAAGTTCCAAGCCCCGTTGACAAGAGGGTGTACTGGATGGAAATTAATTATTTGATGTTGTGAAGTAGCCTGCGTGCTGACCTATCATCCAAGTCCATAGGTGATCCCAAGGCTTGCAAAGTGAAGCAGGATCTTGTGGACCAACGAGGAAACGCACAATACAGATAAGTATTGGATTATTTTGCCTATGAATGTACATGTGTATATGAATTGGTTATGATGTTTTAAGCTCTTGTTCTAGAGATAAAACTGATGAGAATAAACTAAACATGTGAATCCATTCAATGTTTGGATATAGGTATCGTTGGGAGCAAGGACTATGAGAGCATCCTAGGGGTGCATGTGGACATGTGACTGTCCTGGAGAGCACTAAATGAACGGTAATGAAAAAGGTGCTAGTAATACTATGGGGGTCCTAGCAGCCGAGACAAACCATGTGGAGAGACTCCATGGTTTATAGGTCTGGAATAGACCGAAGACACTAAGTGTCATGACGAAGAGGGATTGGTCCAGCATTCCTGGTGAAGTGAAAGAGGTTGAGAGCATGAAAAGCCACAGTGGTGGTGTGGGTTCCAGGATGGAACAAAACAAAGAGGGGAAAAACTCTTACTGCTCTCTCTTGCCCTTTTGAATTATATATATATATATATGCATTGTGAAAACAAAAGATTGTTGAATGCATGTATGACTAAAAATGGAATGTGTATATTTGCTTAAAGTAAATTATGAATGCTGGAATAGTTAATTCCCTGCCCAAGAATGGACATGAATGAGCTTGTGTGCCTGTTGGGAAGGCATGAAAAATATGAAAGTCTCCTTGATGAGGCTTGGACTGTCATGCCGATTGGGTAATTAACTAACTGATTTTAATGTTTATATTATGCTTGGTCTGACAGAATTTCAATGGTGCATTTCACAGGTGAGAAAAGTGAAACCAGGTGGTGCACATTGATCATGGCAGCATATCAAAGGTTGTTGGACTTGGATGGAAATCTCCTTCAATTAATTGCCAAGACCCAAGAAAATCTTGGGGAGATGCTCAAGATACATAAAAGGCAGAATGAAATGAACGACCAGATTTTGCAAGACTCTATTGGTTTGCAAAGGGATTTGAAAATCCTTCTGGGAGCAATCGGCAAAGGAAAGGAAGGTGGATTAGTGGTGGGACATTCGTCCAAGCGACCCGATAAGAAATGGTCCAGGCATGAAGACTCAAAGGAAATTGAGCAGGTAAAGATGAAGCAGCCAGTGAAATGCTGGGAATGCGGAGGACATCATTTACGCCGGGACTGCCCAATGAGGGAGCATGATGAGGGCAATAGTCACAAAGTTCCTAGGCTTTGGGATAAGCTGAGAGCTGAGAAACAGTGGGAGAAGTTCATGGAATCCGAGGGGCTTGGTCGTGAACGTTCAAAGTGAATAATTGAATGTGGGACAGATCTGCAAAATTTTGAAATTTTGATGTGCAATTGTATATATATTGTATATGTATTCCTATGTATTGGGACACCGAGGACGGTGTTATTCAAAGGGGGAGGGGAATGTAACACCTTGGTTTTTACCCCATTTGCATGATGTATATAATGTAATTAATCATGGTGAGGAGCTAAAGGCAAAAGCCCCGCCATCAATTTGGATATGTATGTTTTGACAATGGGGATAGTTGTCGAAGGTATATCGTGCTATCCGGCACATTATAATTCGACATCATGTAAACACGTACATCAATTTAAATAAACCCACAACCAGCTACAACAGTGCAATGTTAAAATGAAAAGGGAATTATTCCAAAGGATAAGGGTGTGGGGGATGTCAAACCTTGGTCTATGGGGGGGAAATCCATGTGTTACCACCTTGTTTGATTTGCCATCTTCCCTTGTCTCATCCAACCTCTTTAATGTTTTGTGGAGTAGTTGAGGTAGTTATTGTTGAGTAGTGGTGGCTTTGGCAGGATTGTCAGTCCTTGCCCACGTGCCCACTCCACCAGAAGACACTCCTCTTCACGTCGCGTGGGGTAGAAGAAACATTCACTCCACTCCCTCCACTGCTAAGGAATTCTCGTCACTGTCTGTTCATCCTCACGTAGAGCCATTGTCTGTTCATCCTCACATAGAACCGTTGTCTGTTCATCCTCACACAGGAGCAGAAGTCTTGCTCATTTCTCACACAGAGATGGTTCAGCTTCCTCACGTGCACCATTTGGGGGATTCTTCATCGACTAATCACCCTCACACAAAGAGTCATTCTCTCTCCCCTTGTTATGCACAGGATTTATGCGTTGGTTTTCCTCACGGAGGGAACGAGTGAAATCGTGGCTGTCACTCAGGATTTTCGGGTGCAGGAGCCATTCACACTCGGGGTTGTGCACCTATGTGTTCCATACCGGTGTCGGTGGTATGTGTATGTCTCCTTGTTGCTTGTGGCTGTGTATGTTGTCTACTGTGGTCTGCGTTTGTGTTTTCCCATGTCTATGCTGGGAGTTTTCCCTCTCCTCTGTTTTGGGACTGTGGATTGTTGCCATCATTCATTGTGAGGTTGTGGCTGTTGATGTACCCTGGTTTTGGGTTGTTGTTGAGTTGTTTTGGCCATTCTAGGGCCAAGAACAACTCTGAGTTGTCTTGAGGACTTGAGTTGTTTCACCTGTTGGTTGGGATTGGCACCTGGTTGTCTTTGCCTTCTTCACAGAGCTGTGAAGGGGTTGTTTTGCTGCAGTATGCAGTGGTTGGTATTCAGACTGTTGAGAGTGGGATTAGAGGTTGTGTATGCAAGAGAAGATTGGTGTTGAGGCCACCAGCTTGGCATTTATCCTGTCCTAGCTCCTTGATGACTTGGTAGGACCCTGTTGTGTGGGTTTGGCTGATTGGCAAACCTTGGCTATGCGTAAGCCTGCATTGACCCTTATTCCTTGAGGAATCATGCCCAGCTCAGGGGTGGCAGTGTTGCTGAGAGATTTATGAGCACTCTGGCCTATGGTTGGGTGGAACGTTGCAGTGACGTAGCTGTTTGTGGGAGAGTTCTTCATTAAAAGATAAGTACTCATGATGTTAGGAACCCATGTTAATCCTTCTCTTTACCATGTTAGTATATTGTTGTTGGACGCATATGCTTTGTAAGCCGTCCCATAGTAATTGTTGATCCATAGTTTGTGTTATTGTTGTTGGGCGCATATGCTTTGTAAGCCGCCTATAGTATTTGTTGATCCATAGTTTATATTGGCCCATGGTTTTGACCCATAGTATTGGCGCCTATTTTTAGTATATAAGTGTGTGTTGAGGCCAAGGAAGGCATTGTGAAGTTATTTTGTATTAAGCTTGCTCAAAGGAGGTTGCCCCCTCGAAGTGGCCTGCGATTAATATAAAAGTGATTTTGAGTTCTGCTGCTATATCATGTATTTTGATTAATTATTTGCTGCAGGGTCCTCACATCTGGTATTAGAGCACTTTCTTGGGCTCGTTGGGTGAAATTTCTGCCCAAATTTTTTTTCGCTTCTGTTGCAGGTTCGAATCTGGGAATAATCCCTATCCACTTAACTGTGGGAAGTACTTGGGAATAAGCCCTAAAAATCACTGTGAGGAGTACCACAGGAACCCCGAAGTAGCTGGCCCATTGAGAGGACCTGCCAGCGAAAAGGGCAATGACCCTTACCTGATTGACTAGTTCCCACCTGTGAGGTAAACCAAGAGCTGTCGTTTGTGCCCAAGTGGTTATCAGTTTTACCTGAGCCGTGGAGTGAGGGGTACTACCCCAATATGCAAGCCGTTAGATAGCATTGGTGGTCGAGTGAATCCGTTGAACCGATAGGAATCCACACATACCTGGGGTCCATATCTATTTTCAGTTGCACAATCGCAGATTTCCTCTGTCCAGAACTATTGCTAGTCAGTTTCGCGCCATTGTAGATCCATTTGTTGCCGATCACTTCCGCGCCGTTGCAGATTCCACTATTTTCGATCACTTTCGCGCCGTTGCAGATCCCTTCCTGAAAAGAAAAGAAAAGAAAAAATTGTTTTTCAGCCATATCTCCTTGGTTTCAACTCTGTTTTCCCTAAAAATTCGTTGACACCTCTGCAATTCCATTCTGCATATTTCATTCCTAAAGACGCTATCCCAAATTCCACTTCCCAAGACCCGAAACCCCACATTTGTCTATTTTTAGGGTTTGCCATAACTCCTTCGATTTTCACCCAAACGCCTTCAAATTTTGCCACCGTATTCCTTTCCTCATTCTGCTTCTTTGTCCCTCTCTACCAAATTTTTTCATTCTTTCCCCCGCTCCTAAAATCCCCATTTTTTACTTCCCTGTCCTTTCGACAGTGTCCAAAACTTACTCAAACCCAAATTACCCTTCCGATTTTTTCCCAAATCC